>JASFAX010000425.1:0-63364 GCA_030737875.1 Allium sativum
GCATATGGATATGTATGCATTTTGATTTTCTATGGATGGAAAAGGGTGAATCATCATATGGATGTTGCAATTTGGTGAATGATTTTGCATACATATAGAGTTTTATATGTTATACTAGGATTATTTGCATTATTTTGGACACATGGTCGAACATATATTGCATTAAGTAGGTCAACTGAATCAGTCAACCGCCTGATTTTTGCATTAGTGTAAGGACGTATAAACATAAAACCTTTGCATATGTTCATATAAGCATTAGAAATTCTTAAGGACAATGAATTCTTGTAGATGATGGATGAGTTGATGGTTGTAGGGTGTTGTTGGGATAGTAACATTCTTCTTAACTTGGAGATTTCAAGGACGAAACCCTTTAAGTAGGGGAGAATATACCACCCCATAAATTAACACACTATAACCATACTTAAAGATAATAAATTGGGAATAACTTAATTAAAATATTCAGAATTAAGTGAAACCAGCATTACCCTTGCATTTGTCTCGGAATTCTGGTTCATATGGATTCCTAGTTTGCGTAAAACAGACAACGTTGGAGAAGTTATGGGCATTAGAAGTTTGTATACATATAAGGGGCTTATATATAAATATATAATTCAAAAATGTTCAGAATTTTCAAACGAGACGAAGCAGGAAAACGAGCAGGAAACCAAACCATTATGGGACGACCCACTTCCGACATGGGTCGACATAGGTCGACCCATTCGAATTCGAGGAAGGTTCTGAATTGCGAATTTGGACTGTTTTG
Organism: Allium sativum; assembly: GCA_030737875.1. Classification (NCBI taxonomy): domain Eukaryota; kingdom Viridiplantae; phylum Streptophyta; class Magnoliopsida; order Asparagales; family Amaryllidaceae; genus Allium; species Allium sativum. The sequence continues at coordinate 764 of JASFAX010000425.1, forward strand.
TGGCTGGATTCATGTCAACTCAGCGCTACATGTATGGTATGGATTAAAACCCTAGAATTTAAAGGCTGAGGTTTACTTTGTGAATCTATAAATATGTGGCTTCTCCCATTCCAATACACACTATTTCTTCATATCTTCTGCCACTATGAATCTATTCTAAATATGCATATGCAATGGGGGAATGCTGCCGAAGCCTAGATCTACGGAGACAACATTCAGGACTTACATACACACAACAGCAAAAAAGGGATTGGATTGCACTTTTCTAAGGCATACAGTTATATATATATATAAGAGATTTAATCTCTTCTTCACCAAGACCCACTGTGAGTTCCGTGTCATTTTCAGATCTGATTTCTTAGACTATAACATGACAGTTAAATAAAATTGGGTTATGATATACAGTGTTTATAAGATAAATGATATACATGTTTTTCACTGTTAATCACCTATGCTGTTGTGATAAGTTAACCAAATGCCTTTATTGTTAGAAAATTAATAAGTTATATGTATCTATCTTCCTTTTCCATGTTTCTATGTTTTAGTTTATTTCTTGTCTTACCTATATGCCTATGTGATTTGATTCTATTCTCCTTCCCCCGTTTTCCCTTTTTGTTTATACTAAGCTTTTGGAAGCCTAGGCTATATCCGATTAGAGTTTGCATAAAATTGGAGTAATAATGAATGACATAGAAAGAAAAATTTAGGCATGTTGTTAAATTGGAGGTCGTTTAACTATAATTTGGGAAAGGGATAATATACACATGTTTATACTTGCTGTAAATTGATAAAAAGGGAAATGTTCATATACTTGCTGTAAATTGATAAAAATGGATAATATGCATAAACATGTACATGTTGTAATTTGGGAACATAGCATGATGAATAATATGCATATATATTAAACATGTTAGATTCGACTTAATATAGACATTAAGTAAATGACATGTTAGAATATTGTAAGTACCAGATGTAGGTTAATAAACTAAACCGCTATAGAAATTGTATACATCTGGGTAGGTGCTTTGGGGAAAGGTAGTACATACATAATGACATGTAATGTTATAACCACGCTCATTACTAAACCTAAACCTGCTATGTTAAACATGATTATTAATAAGCTAAGAGATCCCTCGTTCTGTTGTTGTTTCGTGGTTTCAAGACTCTTAAATCCTAGTTATTTGGGGGCATAAGGTTAGGGGTTTTGGACTGTGTCAATCTATTGGTTGGAACCCATATCAGTCAATATCCATGTTGGTATTTTATTAGAGGGCCTCGCATTAGGTAGGGGCCAGGGAACGCTTTACTGAGCTGGATAATAAGAGGTTCACATGGGAAAAGTGGGAACGGGCGCGTTCTGGTGGAGTCATCACTACACCATATCTGCTGATTAGGCTGTGTTTCTAGCCGTATCTAAAGCTCTTGGGCATGGTAAAAAGCCGTATCAAAAAGTGTCGTGTCTTATTATTAGATACGGCTTTAGGCCGTGTCTAACTTAAAATTTGACATGCCCGCGTAGCTGTATCAAAAGGTAAAATAGAAACGGATCGCTGCCATTCTAAAGGGCAGCTATATACAAATGTAAACCGTAGCTGATTTCCGATGGACGCTGCTTTAATATATTTCAAAAACGGTTTTAGACCGTATCTATAATGTCAGGTAGACACGGTCTTAAACCGTATCTTATTATATATATATATATATATATACATATACATATTATATATATATATAGAAACTACAACACATATTTTCCATAACACAGACCGTATCACAATTTACACAAAGCATATATAGCACAAATTATACACAAAGCATAACAAGAATTTTCATAACACAATTTATAGAGTGTCGTACAATTATTAAATGGAAACTGTCACAGATGTTTCATCTAATTACAAAGTCTGATATAACTGAGCTGGTTATTGAAAGTAGCAAATTTAGTCAAAGAAAAAAATGTGATAAAACTGCAGGATCGGACGGGGAAGATTGCGCATGTTGATCGTGCTGTGGTCCACGTTGCTGTAAATTAAAGCAATGATGAGCAGATGCTGATATTGAATGTACAAAATTTATATGTTTCAAAGCTTGCGTTGATAAGCATAAGCTAGATGTACACACATGAATTATCAGCAGGTCAATCAATTTGTAAAAACATTAACAAAAAATATTCGTGTGTGCATATCGTGTCTCATGCGTATGCCATCGAAGAGAGTTCATGAAACTAATGCAAACACAAGTGTCATGGAATTCTTATTTCATAAGTAAACCAAGAGTCAAGTGTAAAATTATATATACCTAGTCCAACTTCTAAAGATAGTGAATCAGGGACTTCACATGACACATAAACCCACCCACTCTGACTTCATCAAAGGTCTCTGCAAATTGACGATTCAGTTTGGAGGTTTTCTCATCTGGTAGAAGTATACTGTCCAAAACCACTTTTTCATGTGTAGGTGGTACAGGAATCCCATGGCATCTGGATGACGTAGGATCTCGACAGACAATACCTGTTGCAATAAAGTCAAGAATTTCAAAGGATGGTATTAATAAAATATGCTTAATTTTATTAAAACAGGAAAATTGGAGTACGTATCCATTATACTTTAAGCGCTCGCTTTAGATCAGAGTGCAATAAAATATGCAACACCCTTTGATTTTATTAATAAAACATACCTGTTGCTATTATGTCTAGATCAGAGTTGAGAATTTCACATCGTTGATTGTTCACCGCATTGGTCGTATCCTGGATCGAAGAAGGAACACCCTTTGATGCACTGATGTGTGTACTGCTGCGTCCTCCATCCGACGTAGTTAACGGTGCCTGAGTTCCTTGATCAGTTAAAGTTCCTACCATGTTGATCAAAACCTCCATTTCTCCAGACAAATTTCCCACTGTACCGTTCATATCAGTCATCATACCCTCCAAGCTTCCCACCCTCATTTTCAACTCATCATTGTCTTCACGAACATGTTTGAATCGTTTCTGTGCAATGGCACAAGCCTTAACATGCATCTTTGGTATGATGCTCCCAACAGCGCAGCTCCTACCCCTTGTATCCTTACCCAACACTTGTGATAAGATATCTTCATCAACAGTCAATTTTTCTTCATCACTATCGGTGATCTTTTCCTTCAATTTGGCAATTTGATCCTGGGATAAAAATTAAATGTGTTTACACCAACATTTACTCGTAACAGCTTGTAACTATAGTATGTTATTCCTAACTGAATAAATTCAATCCAGACATAGCACCATAACAATAAAAACACGTAATGAAGAAAATGTCATTAGAAACTAATTAATCACAATTATGGAAAGCCTGAAAGCCTGAAATGAAAGTCCAAACAATAGACTGCTCGATGTTAACTGTAATAACCATAATACAAGTAAAAACTAACGAAGTACGCAGACGTGGCATCTGATATGCTACCATCTTTTTTCCTGTGTGTCTTCTCCCATACTTGATGACGGTTTATATTTGCAGATGGACTTGCAATGATCTGCAATATATTCCAGTTCATGTATATTCTCTCCCTTAATTGTGTTTTTTACTACTATTGAAAGAAAATGATCAAATAATTTACCAATTCGTGTTCTACTCTAGCGTGACTTTTACGTCCTGCATGGTGGGCATAACTTAGACTGGATCTATTTTTTTTTGCTTGCCGTCCTTCTTCCGCTTGCTTCAGGCGTTGCTTCATTCTTTATGAACTCGTTCCAATCATCTTGAGCAATTGAAGGTGGACAATGTTTCATCTGTTCTTCGTCATTGTCGAAAATGTCATAATAAGTTGCTCTCAAGTTTTTCTTGTGTCTCCTAAAATCCTCGGCCATTTTTTTTGAAAACATTTCCTTTGAAAGCGGCTCAAGGGTATACATTTTCTGCAAAAATTAAGAGTCAGAGACTGTAAAAATAAACTGTAACATTTACATGCAATTTTTCACAAATTTACCACCAACTGGTTCCAAATGTCATCCTTATATATTTTGGGTACTTTATCCCAACCTGTGTAAGAGATCGGCATATAAGATCGTACTAGTTTACCAAGCGTAGTAGCGATTTTTGGAGCATTTTCTGAGACTGGAATACCAAGTAGGTTTTGTTCAACTTGTTGATCTTTCGAACACGATGCATGTGATGATGTTGGATCTTGCGACGTATTTTTCTATGAAATACAAGCAACATAAAGAATCATGACAAACACCATGAATAAGAATATTATTCACATTTGTTACTGATCGTGTTCTCTATTACAATTTCACTCATGCATACACCATGGATATGAAATAGTTAAAAGAAATAATAAAAGCATAATGGATTGCGATCAGAAAGTGTAAGTCATGACATTCCAAATACATATGATTCCCTGGTAAAAAAAGCATTCAAAAATTCATAGGTTAACACATGAGTTTGGTTAGATCTTCAGTTTTTCATTGTCTTCAAAAGATGATTGATAGACGGTAGAAGACTCAATGTCATCCACATTTGTAGTCAACCGTTTTGGTGTATGCAAAACCACAGACCAGTTGCCGTTTTCTAAATCTTTTGAGTAGAACACTTGGCTCGCTTCTGATGCAAGAATAAATGGCTCATCATTTACATTGTCCCTATTCTATAATTTTCCTAAATTAACCATGATCGGGTTTGAAGCGGGATCTATTTTGCAACCATTGATCTTATCCTCAATTTTTACCCAATCGCAATAAAAAACTGTTTGTTTGAAATCAATGTAATCCAACTCAAGTATCTGTTGAATGACTCCGTAATACGTTGTTTCTGCTTCCTTATAATTTTTATCTTTGTCACTCTCTCTCAATTTTGTAATTGCTCTCTTGCATACACCGCTATCCTATGTTACCATATGGTCTTCGTACATTTTCATGGAAAATAAAAACCCATTCACTTGGTACTTCGTAAAACTAAGCGCCGTGAAATTCGGCCCGTGTATTAGTTGCCAAAGAGTTGGGTCTACATCGTTGCAATTCAAAAACTACATAAAACACAAGAAGAAGAATCAAGCATGTTCACGATGGCATATTGCAAACTTATAAAAACGTGAAATACTGTAGATGATGTAATACCTCATTACGTAACCATATAGTAAAAGGTTTAACGACTTCGACAGTTGTACCTCTGCCTTGTGGTTGAAATTTAGTGCTTTTCACATAGGAGTTGTACCTTCTATACGTAGATAACACATATTGAAATGAATATATAAATTGAATTAAAAAATGGAAATTCAAAACCTACATCATGAACTTACTTCTTCCATGGATCCAATCCATCATACTTACTTAGGACCCATCTACGCACTTGTTCGAATTGCACTTGGGTTAAACTTATATCTTTACCATTATCCAAAGGTATCTCACTAGCAAACTCATCATCCTCGTCTAAAAATGCTTCGCGGGTATGTTTATGGTTTCCATAACCTGCGTTTGGGATATATTCCATGCAATAAAGGCTAGCTTCTTGTATGTTATATCCTTCTGCAATACACCCTTCAATGTATCTTTTGTTATGCACATACCCTTTATATGTTTTCATCAACCTATGATTGTGATCAATTATAACTTGCACATGATAGCCATTTATACCGAATAATAATGTACATAACTGAAATTAGTAATTTACCTTTCAAAAGGGTACATCCATCTATATCTGACAGGGCCACCAACCAATGCTTGATTGGCTAAATGAACCATAACATGGATACTGATATCAAAAAATGCAGGTGGAAAATGTTTGCAAAAACACACATTGCTTCCAACAACATAGCCTTTGCTTTTATAAGGTGTTCCCTATTGATAACCTTCGAGCATAAAATGTTAAAGAATAGACTAATACGATGAATACCATTTCGTAGATCCTTATATTGTGTATAAGTATATTGAAGCAATACCGGAAGCAGATGTTGCATTATGACGTAGTAATCATGTGACTTAATATTTCTTAGTTTGAGAGGATTGATGCACACGTTGTTGCGGAAGTTAGAGGAGAATTTGTTAGGAACTTTCAAATTTTTTAATATGGTGCAAAATCTTAACTTATCTTCTTTGCTCAAGGTGAAATTTACCTTTGGTATGATTGTTTTTTTGGTTTCGGGATCTATCTTACACATAACTTTTGTTTTATACCCATGTTTTTCATATCCTTGCGTGCATTGATGCCATCTTTTGACTTCTCTTTATGGCCCATAATGGTGCTGATGAGATGCTCTGCGAAATTCTTCCCCATATGCATAACATCAATATTATGTCGAATCATATTTGCTTTCCAATATGGTAAATAAAAAAAGATAGACCTCCTATACCAAGCAGAAACATTATCACCTTCTTCAACGACCGACTTTTTCCTTTTTCGACCAGCTTCTTCTTTGTGTTTACCGATTTTCATTTTGACATTCGCTACTCTCTTTTCAACTTCAAAACCATTCAATGGCCTTTTAGGACGACTAAGTTCTTGTTCATTATTGAAATTTGTCTTGTCGTATCGAAACCTATGTCGGTTAGGAAGATACTTTCGATGTCCCATAAAATACATCTTCTTACTTTCAGAAAGATGATAAGAACAAGTGTTTTCCCCACAAACGGGACATGCAAAGTAACCGTGAGTTGTACATCCCGATAAAGTCCCAAGAGCAGGGTGATCATGGATCACCCACAACATCCTAGCTCTCATTGTAAACTCGGATTTCCTTGATGAATCATATGTAACAACTCCTTCCCATAACCGCTTTAACTCGTCTACCGACAGCTCTAAATAAACATAAATATCCTTCCCCAGTTGTTTTGGCCTAGAAATCAATAGTGTTAACATTGAAAACTCCCGTTTCATGCACATAGATGGAGGAAGATTATATGGTACTACAACTACCGACCAACAACTGTAAGGGTTAGTAAGAGAAGCATTCAGACAGAAACCATCTATTGTTATTCCAAGTGTGACATTTTGTAGCTCGACTGCGAATGTTTTGTCAAAGGAATCCACGACTTTCCATTGAGAAGTGTCACATGGATGACGCATTGCGTTTGGATCAAACTTGGCACGACCATGCCAGGTCATAACATCTGCTATCCATGGTACAATATACAATCTCTTCAATCTAGAAATTAATGGAGAATGTCTTAACGTCTTTCGTGCTACTTTGGTTCCTTTTCTCTCGTCGTTAAAAGATGTCCTATATCTTGGTTCTTTGCAATTTGTACAAGAAATTCTATTCGCATCATCTTTCCAGTACAACATGCAATCATTGATGCATGCGTCATAAGTTGTGTAATTCATCCCAACTTTCTTAACGAACTTCTTCACGTTGGGGTATTTTGTCGGCAGCGTGTTACCTTCAAGGAGTAACTCCTTCATTAGTTCGAGTAGTGCAGTCACACCATTATCTGAGAAGCTGTATTGGGTCTTCAAGCTATTCAGCTTCACAATGGCATACAGCTTCGTTATCCCTTTTGGATATGAAGGATACAGTGGCTCTTTTGCGCTTACATAAAGTGGTGTATACTTCTTACTTTCATTGGCCTGCCAATTGCCATCATCCGTACACTGCTCTCCAACATTAGCATGATCAAACAACGGATTTTCTGGTTGAAAATCATGAAATCTATTTGCATCATTGACTTGATCTTCCATCACAATATGTTCAACCTCGTCAGTACTTGTGGAATTACTAATTGTTTGCTGTTTTCCCATCTCCACCCTTTTTTCCCCATGAAAATACCACACACTATATGATTGGATAAAACCCCATCTAAGCAAATAAAAATGAATTTCATCTAATTTGAACGTCTTCATATTTTGGCACCGACTGCAAGGGCATAAATACACCCCTTTCTTACCACCGTTTTCTTCAACAAAACAAATAAACTTTTTCACCCCATCAATATAGTATGGAGATCTTTGATTAGATTCATTTATCCACTTTTTGTCTATATTGAATGGCATGTTGCCAGCCTATAAATTCAAAAAATTGTTACAACTTACGAATAGCATCAATCACAGGATGTTTTCATTGGTAAGTTGGTTTTTTTTACTGGTTAACCTAAAACTAGTTTTATTTACTGGAATGGGTATGGCAGTTGTTAGGAAACAAAATATGTCCAACAGTAATTTAACAAACAAAATTCAAGGTTCATATTTTACATATTCAGTATCATGACTGGCTAATTTAATACAAGGAAATAGATCAAATAACGTGTGCACTAACCATGGTGTACTATGACCAACTTGAAAAAACCTAACTTTCTTCAATGTTCAACCTTGCTTTGTAACCGCCCTTGGGTAAAAACCAATAAATAGCACTCTGGCCTACAACATGTTGAGCATAAATTGAAACAATAGCGCAAAAAATATTGATTACAAGAAACTGAATCAAACCAAAATTTTACTAGTAATAGAGACACACGATTTGCAGGCAATGACAAAGAAGCATATATGAGCAGACAACTATCAGATTTCTGTAATTTTTTGGGAGCAATTTTCAGAAATGGAAAAAGGGCACGGGATACAATATTAGACGAGGGAAATAAAAAAGGGAGGGAGATAACCTGAAAGGATTAAAAAATTGGAGGGTTGGGTGTGCTTTTTTGGGCAAAAGTTTTACACAAAAAAACATGAATTTGAAACGGCTAACAATCGAATCATATTAACCGATCCGGAGCATTCGCGATGGTTGGGGTACTTGTGGTGGTGCGGATCGCAAATTGTTGTTTGATACGGACCTGAGCATTATCAAATTTGATACGGCTATTAGCCGAATTTTACGCCCGCATCCGTGTGTGCCAAATTGGCTGATATGGTGTAGTGCATGATCGTGCATGAGTCTGATTAAGGAAACTAAGCCACTGTAACACCAGTAAATAGGTCTGTGTTATATAGCTGTTGGGTTAGGGAGTGATACATCCTACTACCGAGGCTGACACATGGTATTTACGTAGTAGGGAGTCGATCGCATGGGTAGTATTAAGGTATGCCTAATCCTGCTATTACGTAATTAGGGTAACACCTAATCCTGCTATGTAACTAGGGTACGCCTAATCCTGCTGCTGATACTACTGTTATATAATTAGGTTAAACACCTAATCCGGTTAATCCTGTTATACGAGTATTGGTGCATACATAACCTGTTAGGGATATAAATGTGAAGCATTACTCAATCATATTTTATTCCTGTAATTCCTGTCTATCCTGCTATTATGTTAGTTTATCAGTTACTTTATATGATACTGTAGCTTTCTCATCCATTATTTTTTACTTGTCCTGACATTTCTATTTTATGCATATTTGAAAATCACTAGAACTCGCCAGACTTTATGTTTGGCCTTTTTGTTTTTGCTTCTTTCTTCCTTTCCCGCCGGGTCCTTAGAGTGGAAGCACTCACCAATGACTAGGACTTTCTCTTATAGCTCGGACTTGGATTTCCTTAGATGTACCATTTTGACTTTCTCTCTGTTTTATTGTGGCTTGTGGTGAGGGATATAATTTTATGTTACTGTGCTATGATATTTTCTTTATAAGATGCTTTATGAGATATATTTGATGTAACTGGTTGTGATGTAACCTGTTTAATAGTATGTTTTGTTCCAATAATGAAGTTGAAAATTTCCACTACTTATTTTATATCTGTCTAGTGAATCTCTGTACTGTTTAACTATTGCACTTCACGAAACTTAATACATTCTCTTATGAGTGACAATAACAGACGTGGGGTGTCACACAGAATATGGCTTCGAAAATTTTACTATTGTGTTCACGGCGATTTTCTAATTACTTTGCATACACAATATGTTCTTAGCGGGTTCTTATGGAAAAGATATCGACGTTCGAAGTTTCATGTCGGGAAATAAGCACATGTATAAATAACACATATATACTTTATTTTATAAATATATAAACGTGTGTACTCTAGAAATACAACATGTTTGAATTTGAAAATTAAACATTATAATAGATTTGTAGTTTAACGTTAGATAAACATAATGTTGCAGAGATATAAATAGAATTAATTAAAACGTTAATGTTATGCCAAAGTAACGTTATAATATTGTAACATCCCGGTTTTTTAGCCATTTAATATTGAACATTTAAATTTATTTTAAATATTGAATTGGAATAATAAATGGATTTTTATATTGAATTTATCGATTTAATATTCAATATACGATTTCATTTCAAGTATATTGAATTATCGTAATGCGAAAATGAAAACAATTGAATTTAGAGTTGAAACTAAATTGGAACGACTCTATCGATTAATAAAAATTCTGTTTGAGTAATAACAATAATAAATTATTATCAGTGAATTTGAATGGTTTGAATTTAAATTAAATTATATTATATTTATTAATATGGTATTTAAGAACAGTAAATTTTCAAACGACCTCAGAATTCAACAAAACCAGTTACATTGGATCCGTAATAGTGTATTATTATTATCGGTTTTCAATTTTCATAGCATTTAGATTTATCGTTTGACCATGCGATCCGGAAACGCCCAGAAATAAATAAATTTAATTTTATTTTATTTGTCGATTTAAATTGATATTATTTTCATGTTTTTGAATTGGACTCCGAAACCTGTTCCAGTGTGTTCAGAATAGTGGTTAAACCTTAGAAATGTTAGTCGTTGCTCCCCGATTGATGTTCGTTACCATGAGATATTTTGATTATATAATTTAATATATCGGTTCAAAATCAAACTAAGATATATAAAAAAACAAACAAACAGCCGACCTAAGGCTTGTGTACAAGCCACCCTAATATAGTGAAGCAACGTATACCTAAGAAAATAATTTTGTGTAGGCTATTTCCTTCTTTGAGCTTTGGAAATTGCCTCCTTCCTTTAAAGCAAAGTAAAGCTGGATTTTAATGGAATGTACGAGTAACTCCCTCATTCACACCTATATAAACCCATGCTCTTCATATTTCATTCCATTTTTGAAACTCGAAACCTAATTCGAGTCTCCCCTTTTATTTCTTTTTCTTGTAATTCTAGCCTCTTATAAATAAATAAAAAATGGGAACAACGATTTGAAATCGCCACTGAAGCTCAACATTCAGTTGGAGACTCGCAAGTGCAACGCTGTTCAGGTTCGACTCGAGCATCATGAGGTTAAGTTACGAACTTGGAGGCGTTTCTGGAGTTGAAGTAGGGGTTGCAATGCTGTTAAAAAGGAGGATGCATTAAGTTCGAAAATTAGGGGATTGAGTTATGGTTGCTGTTAGTGATTCGAATGGACTGGAGAAGGAAGATGGGGGTTTGGGATTATGGATTTTAGGGATGTGGATGCTTATGTGACGGAGATAGCAACGTCAGTTAAAGGAAGGAGAGAAGTATGGGCCTTTGTTAAATTTTGGGGAGTTCAAATTTTATTTTTTGGATGACTGGGTGGTTTATGGTGCGAGAGTGTGACGAATGGAGGAGTAAAATTATGATTTTTTTTGTGGAGATTGAATGTAGTCACGATGCAAGAATTAGGCGTTTGGAGGAGTATCATGATAGTATGGAGCTGAGTAGATCTGATGCATTGCAATAGCAGTGTAATGGAGTTTGAAAGTGCAGATGTTGTTCAGGGAGGTTGGTTCGGCAACATGAAAGAGGAGAATGAAAAAGATATGATTGCAGTTAGTTGTTGTGTTGGGATAGCAAGGAATGCTTAATTTTGGCTTATCGCTCGGAGATTGTTTGAGGCTGTTGTTACTAGTGAGGTATAAGTTTATGAAATTTTATAAGTTAATTTGTTCATTTAAATCAGTGGTTAAATTTAAATTAATATAGTTCAATCGAAAATAAATCAAATAAATAATAGGTGCAAATAGATTCATCTCGAGTGGATTCGTAGAAAGAAATAATAAGGAATTGAATGGGATATTCGTGAAGGTTAATTTGGTTCGAATTATATACATACAGTTAAAAATACAACCAAATAAAACAACAATTCATGTATTAATTTGCAAATCGGAAGTTATACCCGTAGAAAGTTTTGCGATTTTAGGAAATCAAATCTGGTTTTAATCGAGCCCCCCATGTGTTGAGCCTTTATATTAGTCCACAGGAATGTCTTCCTCCTTGATCGAATCAAAGAGAAGAGAGAATATTGGTGCTAGACACCATTAATCAGATTTTGTGGAAAAGGGGCCATCGTTAGGTTTTTTTTAATTTCCATCTGATATCATATTAAAATGGGTTTCGTGTATTACATTTTAAAGGAAAGAAAATATCCATTTAAAATGAACGTGAACCATGGTAATAGGAACCAACCGACTTGCCCATTCCAACACTCGATAAAATATCAGTTGTTTGACATTTTATTTATCCAAATAATGTTCTTCCCTTATAACGTTCTAAGTGTGTGACCCTATTGGTTATTATAGCATTGCCAATAATTTAAATCGTATTTAAATTATAAACAGTGAGCTGTATCTAGCAACACGTCGCAGTTACCCAAGTTATAATAAAATCAATGATTCAATACAACCTTTTCTGTGACCAGTGTATCAATGTAATATAATCCTTTTAACCAATATATCCAGGATTAAACTCGAGGCACGGAACGTATCACCCTCTTTATAATTTAATCCGTTTATCTTGATTGATGAGTAGAATGTTTAAATCAATATTCGAGCATGGTCATGCGTTTCACAGTCTCACTCAATCAAGAGGCCCATGGATGTCACTACAAATACATATTGTAGGGTTAAATTCCATCTAGATCATTCATTATTTTTATTCGATTCGAGATGTATCCAATAATCATCGTTATCGTTACTCTGTTACGAGTAACTTTAGATGATATCAAAACACAAATATCCTCGAATAGAATTATAATGATTTCAGGTCTTAGGACAATTACATCACTGTCACTATGAGAATAACTTATGATACTTTTAATTATATTCCATGTAGTTTCCTCACAATGGGTCAGCCCAATACACTATTCTTCAATACGTATTTATGTCTTGACATTAATATCATGTATATTAATGATAAATGAGATGTGATCATCAGTCTATCAACATACTAGTCTCAATGTTTTATTGTTGTCCTATATATAAACAATAAAATTTGACTAGGGACATTTAAGAATCAAAATACTTAATATATTATATAATCTCAAATTCAAGTCACTTGCTTGAACTATATAATTCCATATTATAATTCCAAGGACTTCCATTATGTTGATATTTATATTACGCAGTAAATATAATGTAACAAAATATTTTATTCCAAATAAAATAATAACATCAATAGTGTTATCAATCTCATCAAATGGATTGCCTCTAGGGCATAAACTCTAACAATCTCCCACTTTCACTCGAGTCAATCATTCACGTACCATATACTCATTAACTAGTGTGACTATTAAACTTCTGCTGCGACGGAGTTTTAATTCAGTAGGTCTGCAACATTAAAACTTTTGCAACTTTGCAGATATGTTTATTTCCTCTGTGAACAGCTTCACATAAGAGTTATATTTCTTAAATATACGTTTGGATCAATAGTGAGTTTAAGGATTTAGCATGAGCATTAGCCACATTGTTGTCGCAGTGTAAATCATTGGATCAATAATCAATTAAGTTCAATTCTGAACTTCTTAATCCAAATATTTTCTTTGTTAGAATCAGTATTTATTTCTTCTTTTAAAACTAACATTATTTACAATAATTAATGTCATATTAAATAACATTAAAATTATTGTATCACTCCCACTCAATTTCTTGTCTATACAAGATTTAATGGCATTTTGTGGGTTTTCGAGACATTTCGAATTCTATTTCATTCCCATCGGTATCTTAGAGACTGGATCTCCTTTATAAAGGATACCAATTCGAGAAATAATCGTACTATCATTAATGTGATTTTTCTAAATTTAGTTTATTAGAAGATCTATATGACTTATCATTAATCGTACTATATCTTATAAGGTGTGATTTCTCCTATCAGATACACTATTCCAATATGGTGTTCTAGATGGAGTGAGTTGTGAAACAATTTCAAACTCGTCTGGATAGTCATTAAATAGTTGGCTTAAATATTATCTTTCGATCTGTTTGAAAAGTATTTATTTTCTATTAAAATTGATTTCTAACTTCAATTTGAGTTCTTTGATCTTTTCAAAGAATTCTAATACGTCTTTCATAAGATACACATATTTGTATCTACTGATATCATTAGTAAATGTAATGAAGTAATAAAACATGCCTCTAGCTTATGTATTCCTTGATCCATATACATCATTATGTGTGAGACCCAATATATACTAGCCCATTCACTGTGTTAAGTGAAAGGTGATTCAGTTATTTTGCCTAATAAACAAGATTTGCATTCTTCATAAAATTCAAAATCAAATGGTCTCAAAATTCCATCATTATGGAGTTTTGATATACTTTCTTGTTTATAAGGGCTAACTGGCTATGTTAAAAGTATGCTGGATTTAAAATCACTAAATTTAATCCACTCATTATTTATGTCAAGTACATTATAGTTAATGATTTATAAAGATCATTAATTATTTTTGAAATTCCATAGATATTTCTTGTAGATAAAATGAATAACAATTGTTCTTTTATTACAAACGAAATTCAAACTTGTATAAACAAAATCCATAATAACATTTATTTTATATGGAATTTCATAATAACAATTATTTTATTTATTTAATTAAGCAAGTATTTAAAACTAGAATCAACTTTTTGTGGATAATCCAGCAACATTTGCGTCATTTCCAATCATAAGTCCACTTGTCCTTTTATCAGATTTCTACTTATTTTGCACTTTCTGTAAATTTACATACATTTATGTGATTCATATCTAGTATCTAATACTAGAAATGTATAAGTAGATTGTTATAACAATTTATATCTTATTTGATTGAAATCAAATTTCAACTTTCATTTTCGATCTTCTCTATATTTCTAAAATAATTATGTATAATTTGTTTAAGGACAATCCTCAAATTTCATTAGTCAAGAAATTTAATTTAATTCAATTTATCCTTCTCAAGGATCAGTTTAAATTATCGGAGTTATTTGTTATTTAATATCTGCAGTAGATAATAAATAATAACTGATTCTTTAATATTTATTTAATATAAATATAAATTTTTGACAATCAAAATTTATACTAACATAAATATATTATTTAACCTAAAATACGCTCCCACTCAAATTAACATCCCTTCGTTTATATACATATATCGGTGTGTGTATATATATATATATATATATATATAATGGTGTTCCAAGATCCATATCTAGTCATGCCTTGACCTAGCATTGGTTAATCCCTAAAACACAGCCTTTTAGGTAGACATCTTATGTCTATTATATCATAAATATAACTCTTGGATCGCATGATGAACATTTTGTTCAGTATTATTCATTTCTCAAAATATAGAATAATTCACGCTGTTGTCACTAAGCCATAATCTTATTATGCAGCTTAGTTAAGTCAGACCCAATAATACAATTCAAGTATTGCTTTTACTCTGTCGCATATAACGAAAATAAAAGGATGCACAATGCTTTGGCATTACCTACATCCAATGAGATTGGACATTTGTGAGTGTATTATTGGAAGAGCTCACCATGACTTAATATAACAAGATTTGCTTTGAAGGGAACTTATAATTCGTAGTGGCGAACAATATCAGAGTCATTAACATATATCAATATAAATATTTTATATTCATAATACAAATTAGATTTAAATAAAATATTTGTATTTAAATTCAATGTCATGTATAGCAAGCAGGCCTATATAATTTTGAACATTTCAAAATTTCGTTTCTGAAAATATTCACTATTCTTAGAGGCCATCTAAATGCTATATATATTTAAAATTTTGCAAGCATGATATTAAATAATGAAGTGGACCATTTCAGATGTGGAATAATGCTAAGCACTTGATATTATATAATATTTTTGCAAATATCACATGGGTTAACTGGATAAATATAGCGATAGTAAAATTGTAGTAAAACTTAACATGGCCTAATATAACTCATACACAAAATTCTGAAACTTACAGATGTTTTACATGAGAATTTAGAATGAGTCTATAATTATATAAACTAATCACAGATTCATACATATGTTCACCAGATATAATTTCAAATTACATTACAGTAAGTTGTGCATAAAAACTAGAATATGTAAATATTTATACGGGTCAGACCCTTTCAAGCATTGTAGAATGTCATGACATTACAAACAATATCTATTTACATACTGATTTATACACAAGTCGATAACTTACAGACAAGTATATTTGCTTATACCTCTATGCAACTTATTCCATATAATTTCCAGTAGATACATATATATATATAATTCGTTTATACATTATCATACATAAGCGTGTTTGAATGTAATACATTTATATTAATATGTGTAACGACCCGTATTTTCAGCTATATAATATTTAAATTATTTAATTATTTGTATAGTGATTCATAGAATTAAATGGTTGTTAAATTAAATTATATGGATTATTTGATTAATCTAAATAGTAGAATAATATATTTAATTCAGAAATAATCAAAAATATTGGATTTCACAATATTGTGTAAATTGGATTATTTAAAACATATAATTCAGTTTAGAGTTGAATTATATTGACGAATACATTTATAAACGCCATTTGAACGTATAAATTATAATATAATTATAATCGAGCTCGAAATGGCGCGGCAGTTCGCTATTTGGCGATTTGAACTTCAACTGGATATACAGGGTCTGTTTTAAATTGGATTTCTATGAAACGAGAAATGTTAGGAGCTGGTGAAGTATATTTTTCTGATAGAAGAGAAAAATCAGGATTTCGTCGTGTAGATGGTAAGTTTTGTCCAAATCAATTCTTCAAATAGTCGCTATGGAATTGTTATCGACCGTAACAGTTATTTAATTATAATTAAATATTGGATTCGAATTTGGACAGATCCTTTTATACGTAGTTATAATTTAATTTTTAGAAATTTTCTAAAATTTTATTTTAGAAAATAAGCAACTTTTTATTTGGAGTGTTTTACACCCTTAATCAGCATTTTTGGGGGTTCCACAGAATAAGCCAACTAGTCTAATTTATTATATTTTTGACATTGTGGCGCATTACTCGACACGATGACATTTTTATTTTTGTCGATAGATGCAAACAAAAATATTTATAATGGGTACCCTACACTTTATAACTTAAAACATATTTCTCATGTTATACGATACGGATAAATCGATATATATTTGACAAACCCAAATGTAGCAAAATTTAAATAGCTGTTATAAAAACTTGTTGAAATAAACAATGCATCATATATAGTTCCGACATTTACTTGGTTAACAAACACAATACTCTTGAGAAGACCCAACAAATTCATGTTACTTAAAAGCGCAAAAGGGTAGAGGCTTGGTCTTCAATATTTATGGGCATCTAATGTACCAAGCATAATATTAAAACATATTAAAGAAATCCTGCACGTCCCTTTTTACTTAGAAGCTAAGGAACTTGAAGCTGATTGAGAAAACAACTCATATAAAAAACGTATGGAGGAAGTGAAAACACATCGGTAGAAATGTACATCTATACCCTATATCCCCTCCCCAACCACGTTCTCAATGTTTCAGCTACAAGCCTCAAATGAAAAATGGAGATCGTGTTCTTTAGAAAGTTCAAAACAAAAATCCAAATTATAACGAAATCTGATTTCATTTGAGTCGTTAGCCTCAGCAAAACCGTAAGCTGAAATCTCGTATAAGAAAATGTGGGTTCAGCGAGATTTTTATCGCATTGTTTAGGGAAAATGATGCATAGTGTTCAACATCACATTAGATTCAAGCATCAAATGGAGGAATGAGGGGTGTAGTCGGGTTTAGGAGGTGAGTAGCTTCTACATGACTAACTTTGAGGTGTTCCGGTGGTCTCAGGGGAAACGTGACGTCAGGAATCAAGGGCGAAAGCAGCAGGTCGACATGGTTGACAGGGCGTCGAGTTGGGAGTTGGGGTGGCATTCGGGTAGAGGGGAAGATGCAATTCCGTTTTGTGATAACGGCGACGACCATCGATGGGTGGAGGAGGGGATAGGAGGGGTCAACGAGGCGGTCAAAGAGGGATAAAGGAAAATTGGGTTCGGTGATAAAATCTGGAGAATGCAGTATGGAGAAATTAGAACAGAGAAGAAGGAAACATAGGTTAGAAAGGGTAGATGGGCCTAAAGAGAACGGTGAGGCCCAATGAATTTGGTTTATTAGGTTTAAATTTAAACTAATATTGTATATTAACTTATGAAATGCATATATTTGTGATATGTTATCAGAATTAGACGAAACAAGATCCGACAGGATCGTATGGGCGGTGGCTACATGATGGAACTGACTGGAAGCCCATTGGAGTCCATTACAATTTATAGAAAAATAAATTGTCCGTCTAAATCAAGCGATAGTTATCGTTGTTAACGATGATCGTCCAATGTGAGAAAAACTCACCAACTCTGAACAGTTATATTTTTATAACGTATTCTTAGAACTGATAATTATCTATGGATTGATGTGTGTTAACTGTTTGGATTTAATCGTTAATTTATTAGTTGAAAATATAGATAACGATGCTTATAAATCGTTAATCAAATTTGGATTCTGTTTATCAGAATATTTTATACTCGTATTGTTTAACATCTGTGATGCAGGAAAATAAGTTGGAGGGATCCAACATGATTCCTCGATATTTATAATTTTGTTTGTTTTCATATATTGTGTTATATGATGTGATGTA
The DNA here is from genome assembly GCA_030737875.1 of Allium sativum. Taxonomy (NCBI): domain Eukaryota; kingdom Viridiplantae; phylum Streptophyta; class Magnoliopsida; order Asparagales; family Amaryllidaceae; genus Allium; species Allium sativum. Next base: position 19,535 of record JASFAX010000425.1, read on the forward strand.
TAATCTGTGATTGATTATAATGACACTGGTCCTGTTATTTGGTACTGTTGAATACCGTAAGAAATATTGGAATAGGAAAGGGAAATTTCAAACTGTGTATTGAAATAGAATATTTATAAAATCAAGGGATTTTATAAAAAGTAATTTAATAAAGAAATTATTTATAAAATGAGAGAATTTTATAAAAAGGATTATTTACTTAGAAAGTAAATAAAGTTATAAAAAGGTTTATTTACTTAGAAAGTAATAGAAGTGTAAAACGATTATTTACTTAGAAAGTAAATAGAAGTGCAAAACGATTATTTACTTAGCAAGTAAATAGAAGTATTAAGAAAGATATTTACTTATAAAGTAAATAGAATTTATAAAGGAATATTTATTTAGAAAATAGAATAAAGATTAAAGGGAAATTATTTATAAAATCAAGGGATTTTATAAAAGGGAATTATTTATAAAATCAAAAGGGTTTTATAAAGAGGAATATTTATTGGGAAAATAAATAGAAGTATAAAGAGATTATTTATTCAGAAAATAAATAAGATATTATAAAGGATATTTATTTAGAAAATAAATAGACAGACATAAAAGAAAGATTTGTAAAACATTTACAAATCAAATAAAAAGAGAAAGATTTGTAAAACATTTACAAATAAAATAGAAAGAGAAAGATTTGTAAAACATTTACAAATAGAATTGAAAAGAATTGTTTATTTAGAAAATAAATGAAGATAAAAAGGGGAATTATTTGGGAAATAAATAGAATTATATAAAGGAAATATTTATATAAAATAAATATAGACAAATAGGAAAGGAAGTATTTGTAATCGATTAGAGTTAACCAGTTGAGTTAATCGAGTTTGGTTAGCCAAACCAAGTTAGTCGAATCGAGTGGGTCGAACCAAGTTAGTCGAGCCCAGTTAATCGAATCAAGTTGGTTGAACTAAGTTAGTCGAGTTAGTCGAATATGGCTAGTCGAGTCGAGTTAGTCAAGTCGAGTCGAGTTAGTCGAGTCGAGTTAAGTTAGTCGAGTCGAGTTAAGTTAGTCGAGTCGAGTTAAGTTAGTCGAGTCGAGTTAATCGAATATTAGTTATTCGAAAGGAGTTAATTGAATATTAGTTATTCGAAAGGAGTTAATCGAATATTAGTTATTCGAAAGGAGTTAATCGAATATAGATTATTCAAAAGGAGTTAATTGATAAGAGTAAATTAGTTAGAGTTAATCAAATAGAGTTAATAGAATTGAGTTAATCAAATAGAGCTAACTGATAAGAGTAAATCGATTAGAGTTAATCAAATAGTGTTGATTGAATAGAGTTATTCGAATATAGGTTATTCGAAGAAGAGATATTATCGAATATAGTTTATTCGAAGGAAAGAGTTATCGAATAGAGATTTAATCGAAAGAGAGCTACGTAAGGAAGTTGTTAAAGATTTAAAAGATAAACTTTGACTATTCCGAAGTCAAAATGTTGTTTAGTTAAGGTATGAGAGGTAATTATACCCCAACTTAATTGACTTCCTTCTTAACTAAGGAATGGCTAAGGTTTGATAGTAAAGGATGGTTAAGTGAATTTAGTTAATAAGTGTAATGGTGTATTGGCATAGCGATGGTTTGTTTAAACATCTGTCTAAGTCCAATTAGGAGTTTTGGAAATGTTTTTCAAATAAGAACCAGCAATGTTTTCTAATATAGAAAACAAAAAATGGAAATATTTTCCAGTGTTGATAACATATATTTTCTAAATTTAGAAAATAAGGAATGTTGAATATATGGAAACAGGAAATGACAAATTAAATAAATTGATGATAAATTAATTTAAGGGTGCGTTTTTTAGAGGTCCCTATTAAGTTTCAAAATAAATAAAAAACCCGGTCATAGTTTCACATACGTTTCCGCCCCCTACTTTTGAATTGCCGCATACTATTTTAGTGGATCCGCTTCCTCTTTTGTAGTCCCGCCTGCTCCTCCTTTTTACTTTTCTTCCTTCGTTTTTTTCTCCAGAAAAAAGTGCGGCTCTTCTAAAAAAAAAAAAAATTTCTAAAATCTGGAAACAATCCCAGAAGTCCACGACAAGAAAAAAAATAGTTGCATATATGTATGCAAATATTGCCAATACTTGCATACATATATGCCATTATTGCATAAAGGTAAAAAATGAACTACGTTGCAGTGTTACGAAATAATGCATGTTTTTATGCAAGAAATGTGCAATAGTTACACATATATGTGCAGAAAAATCAAAAGGAGATGCAACAGTGAAAATTATGCACATATATATGACAGAAATAGGAATTGTTGCATAATATTATGCACATAACTGCATATTTTCAACGATTTTTACTGTTTTTTATTTTTAGTGGACTTTTTTTTATTTTTTTCGGCAAATTTTTTGTCGAATGCATAATTTATTTAAATAATAATTTTCGTTTTTTTTTCATTTTTTTCGCTACTTTTGAAAAATAGGGACCTAATTTATAATCAGTTTATCACTGGATGTGAGCCTAATTAAGTTTCAAAATAGGGATGTGAGCCTAATATTCACTTAATTTAAAGGATAAAAGTTGATTGGTGATTGATCGATAGAATTTCCATCTGGAAATAATATCATTGTTTGCACATGTGTTTTTCTTTGATAGTTAACTCACTGACAATCAAAGTTTTGACCATTTCAACGTTATTAATATGGAGAGACCGTTTGGATTATTATTCGAAGAACCACTCTGTATTGGCATAAGCGTGCGAATCATATATGCCAAAGATAATTGAAGACAGAGTAAAGTGCAAGGGCTGTTGTATAAATCTTAGGTAAAGATTGCCTAAGATAGATGTACTGAATAGTGCCTTCGGTTTGTCCAGTCCCAGGACAACTTGTATGGACGAATGTCTGACAGAGTATATTTAATAGATCGCGTAAGTTGATCTCCTAAAATGTATTTACATTTGGTGGCAAAGGAATTCGTTTCTCTTAGCTGTATACTCATGGTATTTTTGGGGAAATCAATTTGTGATTTGGCGGGTATGACGATGTGGCATTCCAAGTAAAGGCAGATATGATATGTAAAAGATAAGCGTAGCTTCTAGCCTTACATCCGGAAATGACAAAAATCGGGAAGGCAGCATGGCTATGTAGGTCACACCTATTAGGTTGTATAATCACCTGATCTAGACTTTTATTTACTTCTGAAAATCTATTGTCGATGCTGTCCCATTTGGGAAACGGTTACTGATCCCAACCGTTGGGGATATACATTCGATATGCTCAACCGAAATGAATGGTCGGTCATGTGTGGCCGGGTTGCAAGATGTTCTTGTTGAACCCTGTGTATTCCTCTCTAGATGTACACTTGCGAAATATGGTTCCCTACCTTGTCATAGTTGGAAATCCATTATCCAATACGTGCTTGCGGTTTTGATTGTATACTATATATGTAGAACGTGAGATGAATGCATTTCTGCTAGATGATTATTATATTGTGGTTGATAGACACTATTATAATATCAATGAGTTTTGATATAAAGTTTATTTTGGATTATCATAAGGGAAAAACTCGTTCTGTTATACGGCGTGGTCTTATGAGATATCGTTTAATGGCTCAAACTGTTTTACTCATACCAGTCCCATGACTGACCCGGAGTTTATTTTGTTTTGTTTTCCCTAAACTCTTGGGAATCCAATTTTGTACGGGCAGCCCAGTAGTCGGGATTTACAGATACTTGAAGAGCTGGAGCTGGAGGCTTCAGGATCATATAACTATTGTTTATTTCCGCTGTGTTGTAAGTGATGTACTTTGGAAATGATATGTATATTCAAGTGCAGATTTATATTTCAAATTTGATATATATTATATGTTTTCCGTTCCGCTGTGAGGTTCGTGTTACTCTGATGTTGTGTTCTTCTTCTTCTTCTTCTATTCTAAGTTTCTATCTTATCTATTCTCACCCTTTATTTTCTTTCCATTAGTTTTCTGTGCAATTGGGGTTGGACTTGTGTTATTTGGTCAGCTCAAATTGGACCGGAATTTCAAGACATTACAGTTGGTATCAGAGCTTAAGTTAAGTTATTACCTTGGCTCTGTGGCGTGCCTCAGTAGAGATGGGGTTAGTAATACCCTAGATTGAGTTGAGTGTATATATACGAGTGAACGTATTTGTTATTTGATATAAAATTGTTTTATATTGTGGTGATTTATTGGTTGAGTTGTTTATGGGTTCTGGTCGATCAGTTTGATCCACTGTATCGGTAGGAGTTTCTGAACACTCGAATACGATGTACCGACACAGTATGTTTTTAAAAGAGGGTAAACGAAATTATTTTACCCAAATTATATTTTGATATAAAGGATTTATATCGGAGTGATTATAATATATTGGATATATTCGTTGTTATTATAATCGAGTAAGATTATAATGGAGATGGTTATATATATAACCAAATAAAATTCGTATAAGTATCACGAAGTGAATTAAACCTGAAATTTAAATCAGAATTGAAAGTACATCCCTGGAGGTTTGGAAAAGTGTTTGTAAATGAATTTGGATTGAATATATGAGAATTTTAAAATCCTGGGAGATTTTACATTGTTTCGAGAACAGTATTTTGAATCGATTTCAAAATGGAAATGTTTAAATATGAGTTTTAAAAAGTGATATAGTATTGAACTCACTTTGATAGCTGGGAAATAACTCTGATGATGCTGGCCACATCCTCAGTGTTGATTTTCGAGTTCTAAGTGACGGATTATTACCAAAGATACAGTTTTGAATTGTTTTGAGAAAAACAAGTTGGTTTGAATCCTGAAAAGGAAAGTTGATTTTTGAGAAAAATAAAGCTGTTTAAAACTTCCAGAAATAGATTGTTTAATTTAAAACAAATTAAAATAGAAATTTGTGAAAGCAAATGGGAATTGGATTAAAACCAGTTAAGTGGAAATTAAATTGAAGATACCTGAGCCAGATTGTATTTTGAATATAATTTGACTCGGGTAAGTAAATGGATTGATTTTTGGAATAAAAATTAGATTTGAGTATGGGATAAAAGATGACTGATTAGAAAAATTAATTAGTTAATGAAATGTGGAATTATAACTTAACTTGGTTAAGTATATTGAATTGGTAAGTTAAGAGTTGAAATAAAGAATGGATCTTGAGTTTCAAATGGAATTGGTTTGGGGTATAAACCGATGATTTGGTTTAAGAATGAATTTATTTGAGATCAAGTTGGAAAATGTATGGTATATGCTAAGTTGTTAGCAAGTAAAAATGATATAATGATATGCCCGACAAAAAGGTACAAGTTTATATTTCATATGAGTTTGGTGATTTATGAGCCTGATTGGCAAGCCGCTTGGCTGTTTGATTTTCTTTCGAGTTGGAGAAGGCCTAGAGAGGCGAGTTGTAGTTGTACCGATTGACCCGTACAAAGGAGGTGCTGCCGAAATTTTTCGAAAATTTTGGGTGTTAAATTTTTTTCAGGATTTTTGAAAATTTTCGTTGATAAGAATTAATTAATATTTTAATTGAAATTAAATTGGTTCAGTTGAAATTGAAACTAAGAAATGAACAAATAAGTTCTAACCAGTCGATAGGGTTTGTTTTCTACCTTAGCAATTTCAAGGACGAAATTATTTTAAGTGGGGAAGAATGTAACGACCCGTATTTTCAGCTATATAATATTTAATTTATTTAATTATTTATATAGTGATTCAGAGAATTAAATGGTCATTAAATTAAATTATATGGATTATTTAATTAATCTAAATAATAGAATAATATATTTAATTCAGAAATAATAAAAAATATTGGATTTCACAATATTGTGTAACTTAGATTATTTAAAATATATAATTCAGTTTAGAGTTGAATTATATTGACAAATATATTTATAAACGCCATTTGAAAGTATAAATTATAATATAATTATAATCGAGCTCGAAATTGCGCGGCAGTTATCTATTTGGCGATTTGAACTTCAACTGGATATACATGGTCTGTTTTAAATCGGATTTCTGTGAAACGAGAAACATTAGGAGCTGGTGAAGTATATTTTTCTGATGGAAGAGAAAAATCAGGATTTCGTCGTGTAGATGATAAGTTATGTCCAAATCAAAACTTGAATAGTCGCTATGGAATCGTTATCGACCTAACGGTTATTTAATTATAATTAAATATTGGATTCAAATTTGGACAAATCCTTTTAGACGTAGTTATAATTTATTTTTTTGTAATTTTTTGTAATTTTTATTTTGGAAAATAAGCAACTTTTTATCTGGAGTGTTTTACACCCTTAATCAGCATTTTGGGGGTTCTACTGAATAAGCCAACTTGTCTAATTTATTATATTTTTGTATTGTGGCGCATTACTCGACATGATGACATTTTTATTTTTGTCCATAGAGGATTGTACGCAAACAGAAATTTTTATAATGGGTACCCTACACTTTATAACTTAAAACATATTTCTCATGTTATACGATAAGGATAAATCGTTATATATTTGACAAACTAAAATGTAGCAAAATTTAAACAGCTGCTATAAAACTTTTTGAAATAAACAATGCATCATATACAGATCCAACATTTACTTGGTTAACAAACACAATACTCTTGAGAAGACCCAACAAATTCATGTTACTTAAAGGCGTAAGGGGGAAAAAGGGAAGAGGCTTGGTCTTAAATATTTATGGGCATCTAATGTACCAAACATAATACTAAAATATATTGAAGAAATCCTGTACGTCCCTTTTTTACTTAGAAGCTAAGAAACTTGAAGCTGATTGAGAGAACAACTCATATATAAAAAAACGTATGAAGGAAGTGAAAACACATTGGCAGAGATGTACAGCTATACCCTATATCCCCTCCCCAACCCACATTCTCATTGTTTCAGCCGCAAGCCTCAAATGAAAAATGGAGATCGTGTTCTTCAGAAAGTTCAAAACAAAAATCCAAATGATATAGAAATCCGATTTCATTTGAGTCATTAGCCTCAACAAAACCGTAAGCTGAAATCTCGTATAAGAAAATCTGGGTTCAGCGAGATTTTTATCGCACTGTTTAAGGCAAGCGATGGCTAGGGTTTAGTATCTTGTCAGATTCAAGCATCGAATGGAGGAACGAGGGGTGTAATCGGGTTTAGGAGGTGAGTAGCTTCTACGTGACAAACTTTGAGGTGTTCCGGTGGTCTCAGGGGAAAAGCGACGTCAGGAATCAAGGGCGAAAGCAGCAGGTTGACATGGTTGACAGGGCGTCGAGTTGGGAGTTGGGGTGGCATTCGGGTAGAGGGGAAGGTGCAGTTACGTTTGGTGATAGCGGCGACGACCATCGATGGGCGGAGGAGGGGATAGGAGGGGTCAACGAGGCAGTCAAAGAGGGATAAAGGGAAATCGGGTTCGGTGATAAAATCTGGAGAATGCGGTATGGAGAAATCAGAACAGAGAAGAAGGAAACGCGGGTTAGAAAGGGTAGATGGGCCAAAAGGGAACGGTGGGGCCCAATGGATTTGGTTTATTAGGTTTAAATTTAAATTAATATTGTATATTAACTTATGAAATGCATATCTTTGTGATATGTTATAAGAATTAGACGAAACAAGATCCGACAGGATCGTATGGGCGGTGTCTACACGATGAAACTGACTGGAAGCCCATTGGAGTCCGTTACAGTTTATAGAAAAATAAATTGTCCGTCTGAATCAAGCGATGGTTATCGTTATTAATGATGATCGTCCAATGTGAGCAAAACTCACCAACTCTGAACAGTTATATTTCTATAACGTATTCTTAGTACTGATAATTATCTGTGGATTGATGTGTGTTAACTGTTTGGATTTAACTGTTAATTTATTGGTTGAAAATATAGATAAAGATATATATAAATCATTAACCAAATATTGATTCTATTTATCAGAATATTTTATATTCATATTTTTTTAACATCTGTGATGTAGGAAAACAGGTTGGAGGGATCCAACAGGATTCCTCAATATTTATAATTCTGTTTGTTTTCATATATTGTGTTATATATGATGTGATGTATAATCTGTGATTGATTATAATGACACTGGTCCTATTATTTGGTACAGTTGAATAACAAAAGAAATATTGGAATAGGAAAGGGAAATTTCAAACTGTGTATTGAAATAGAATATTTATAAAATCAAGGGATTTTACAAAAAGGAGTTTAATAAAGAAATTATTTATAAAATCAAATTATTTTATAAATAGGATTATTTACTTATAAAGTAAATAAAGGTATAAAAAGGATTATTTACTTAGAAAGTAATAGAAGTGTAAAACGATTATTTACATAGAAAGTAAATAGAAGTGTAAACGATTATTTACTTAGCAAGTAAATAGAAGTATTAAGAAAGACATTTACTTATAAAGTAAATAGAATTTATAAATGAATATTTATTTAGAAAATAGAATAAAGATTAAAGGGAAATTATTTATAAAATCAAGGGATTTTGTAAAAGGGGATTGTTTATAAAATCAAAAGGGTTTTATAAAGAGGAATATTTATTGGGAAAATAAATAGAAGTATAAAGAGATTATTTTTTCAGAAAATAAATAAGATATTATAAAGGATATTTATTTAGAAAATAAATAGATAGACATAAAAGAAAGATTTGTAAAACATTTATAAATCAAATAAAAAGAGAAAGATTTGTAAAACATTTACAAATAAAATAGAAAGAGAAAGATTTGTAAAACATTTACAAATAGAATTGAAAAGAATTATTTATTTAGAAATTAAATGAAGATAAAAAGGGGAATTATTTGGGAAATAAATAGAATTATATAAAGGAAATATTTATATAAAATAAATATAGACAAATAGGAAAGGAAGTAATTGTAATCGATTAGAGTTAACCAGTTGAGTTAATCGAGTATGGTTAGCCAAACCAAGTTAGTCGAATCGAGTGGGTCGAACCAAGTTAGCCGAGCCCAGTTAATCGAATCGAGTTGGTTGAACTAAGTTAGTCGAGTTAGTCGAATATGGCTAGTCGAGTCGAGTTAGTCAAGTCGAGTTAGTCGAGTCGAGTTAAGTCAGTCGAGTTAAGTTCATCAAATTGAGTTAATTGAATATTAGTTATTCGAACAGAGTTAATCGAATATTAGTTATTCGAAAGGAGTTCATCGAATATTAGTTATTCGAAAGGAGTTAATCGAATATTAGTTATTCGAAAGGAGTTAGTCGAATATAGTTTATTCGAAAGGAGTTAATTGATAAGAGTAAATTAGTTAGCGTTAATCAAATAGAGTTAATAGAATTGAGTTAATAAAATAAAGCTAACAGATAAGAGTAATTCGATTAGAGTTAATCGAATAGTGTTAATTGAATAGAGTTATTCGAATATAGGTTATTCGAAGAAGAGAGATTATCGAATATAGTTTATTCGAAGGAAAGAGATATCGAATAGAGATTTATTCGAAAGAGAGTTACGTAAGGAAGTTATTAAAGATTTAAAAGATAAAATTTGATTATTCCGAAATTAAAATGTTGTTCAGTTAAGGTCTGAGAGGTAATTACACCCCAACTTGATTGACTTCCTTCTTAACTAAGGAATGGCTAAGGTTTGATAGTAAACGATGGTTAAGTGAATTTAGTTAATAAGTGTAATGGTGAGTTGGCATAGCGATGGTTTGTTTAAACATCTGTCTAAGTCCAATGTAGGAGTTTTGGAAATGTTTTCCAAATATGAACCAACAATGTTTTCTAATATAGAAAACAAGAAATGGAAATGTTTTCCAGTGTTAATAACATATATTTTCTAAATTTAGAAAATAAGGAATGTTGAATATATGGAAACAGAAAATGACAAATGAAATAAATTAATGATAAATTAATTTAAAGGATAAAAGTTGATTGGTGATTGATCGATAGAATTTCCATCTGGAAATAATATCATTGTTTGCAAACGTGTTTTTCTTTGATAGTTAACTCACTAACTATCAAAGTTTTGACCATTTTAACGTTGTTAATATGGAGAGACCGGTTGGATTATTATCCGAAGAACCACTCTGTATTGGCATAAGCATGCGAATCATATATTCAAAAGATAATTGAAGACGGAGTAAAGTGCAAGGGCTGTTGTATAAATCTTAGGTAAAGATTGCCTAAGATGGGTGTACTGAATAGTGCCTTCGGTTTGTCCAGTCCCAGGACAACTTGTATGGACGAATGTCTGGCAGAGTATATTTAATAGATCGCGTAAGTTAATCTCTTAAAACAGATTTATGTTTGGTGGCAGAGGAATTCGTTTCTCTTAGCTGTATACCCATGGTATTTTTGGGGAAATCAATTTGTGATTTGGCGGGTATGACGATGTGGCATTCCAAGTAAAGGAAGATATGATATGTAAAAGATAAGCGTAACTTCTAGCCTCACATCCGGAAATGACAAAAATCGGGAAGGCAGCATGGCTATGTAGGTCGCACCTATTAGGGTGTATAATCACCTGATCTAGAGTTTCATTTACTTCTAAAAATCTATTGTCGATGCTGTCCCACTTGGGAAACGGTTGCTGATCCCAACCGTTGGTGATATACATTCGATACGCTCAAGCGAAATGAGTGGTCGGTCATGTGTGGCCGGGTTGTAGGATGTTCTTGTTGAACCCATTATATTCCTCTCCAGAGGTACAATAGCAAAAGGTGGTTCCATACCTTGTCATAGTTGGAAATCCATTATCCAATACGTGCTTGCATTTTTGATTGTATACTATATATGTAGAACGTGAGATGAAAGCGTTTATGCTAGATGATTATTATATTGTGGTTGATAGACACTATTATAATATCAATGAGTTTTGATATAAAGTTTATTTTGGATTCTCATAAGGGAAAAACCCGTTCCGTTATACGGCATGGTCTTATGAGATATCGTTTAATGGCTCAAACTGTTTTACTCATACTAGTCCCATGACTGACCCGGAGTTTATTTTGTTTTGTTTTCCCTAAACTCTTGGGTGCCCAATTTTGTATCGGCAGTCAAGTAGTCGGGATTTACAAATACTTGAAGAGCTGGAGCAGGAGGCTTCAGGATCATATAGCTATTGTTTATTTCCACTGTGTTGTAAGTGCTGTACTTTGGAAATGATATGTATATTTAAGTACAGATTTATATTTCAAAATTTGATATATATTATATGTTATTCGTTCCGCTGTGAGGTTAGTGTTACTCTGATGTTGTGTTTTTCTTCTTCTTCTTCTTCTATTCTAAGTTTCTATCTTATCTATTCCCACCCTCTATTTTCTTTCCATTAGTTTTCTGTTTTCCAGTGCAATTGGGGTTGGACTTGTGTTATTTGGTCAGCTCAAATTGGACCGGAATTTCGGGACACTACAATATGCATACACAATACTGCAACTGCAAAATAGTTTTGCATTGACAACGTGCATCAGCATGCACTCTTGTCAGTTTCTAGTAAGACATCATTTTGGAGCTGATCCAAGCATTGCAATTGTACATCAATATGTACACACTAGCTTATTGCATTCAAGATGACATTTTGAAACTATTAGTATTTAATATGAAATATAATCATCCATGTCATACAGATTTTATGAACATAACCAGATCCAAATAAAATTTTAAAGACATATATTTAACAGATTAAATCATATGTAAATTGTTTATTAGATCATGATGATGAAATATATATATATACACAGAATCAATAAACTATTATTAATCCATATTTATTATGAAACAATTTTTCACTTCAATATTATATCAGTTATTCATTAATCAAATTAATTCAGTATTTTACACACATAGTATAAAACCAAACATTTAGATGCATATAGTATAAAACCCAACATTTAGATGCATATTGCTGTAAAATTTAAAACATTTTAAAGTATACATTTGTCAAAATGAAATACATACTTACAACAATGCTTCACATTCAAAATATGTTAAAAGTATTATGCCAGTGGGATTTTAACCATTAAAATTTCTTACTGCCTTTTTATATTAATTTTCATTTGCAAACAACAAATCATATTTGTCGTAGGTTTTTATAACAAGACTTACAGTATATGCATATATTTATATTTATCATCATAAATATGTAAAATCAATACATTAAATCTAAATGTATCTATTACATATCTTTTTCTATTATTTATTTTATAAATAATAATGTATACCCTAATTAAACTGATAAATAAACTGTGTTCATCATATATATATATAATCAATGATATCAGTATATCATTTTCTTGTGTACACAGTTGTAACATAGAATTACCTAATAAATTTACCTATATAGTAATTCGTGTTTCTTGACTCTAAAGATCAATAAAAAGATTGATCAGTTTACGACATGGGTATATGTATGTAATTGAAACCTTTCTAACACTAGTCATATTTTACAAATACATAGATCAGATTTAAATATATAAATCACAAATTTGCTATGAAACACACACACACACACACACACACACACACACATATATATATATATAATTTCATATCTTTAATTGAAGCATACAAGATTCATATGCTTACATATTTAATCCGGTGCATGGTTAAAATCCAGATTTCAAAAATTTATTAAAACCCAGACAAATGCATATAATATTCATATAAAACATAGATAGTTATACATCATGCTACCTTTGCATTAATACATTAAGTGACCTTAAGATCAGATTATGACTTAGATCCTATTGTGTGTGTGTGTGTGTGTATATATATATATACAACATAGAATCATAACAGAGAACCAGATTCTCTGTAATGTTAAAAATCAGATTTCAAAATTTTGGTTTAGTTAATCAAAATCCATATGCACCTTTATATATACGTCAACTACATATATGTTGATCATAAGATTGCAACACATATAAGTTTATAGAATCAACAAATCACAATACACTTATTGTGAGTTGAATTTATTCTAGTGATTGTTGATGTAATCTCAATTCAAAACCAAGAAATTATTTATAAATTTCCAACTAAGTTTTATTATCAAATAATCTAGTCTTGGTTTAAAATCAAAAATTCTGATTTAAAACTAAGTATGAAGATCAAAATTGGAAAAATTGCATTAACATATTCCTTTTTCATACAATTGATTTTAGTAAATAAAATATGATATGAAAAACATCTCACTGATTTGTTAATCAATAAAATATATTTTAACTAAAAGAAGGAAATGCATAAAATAGTCAGGTCATTATTTATTCATAAATCAAACAAACATGATTATGATTTTAGCATTGCTTACTCATATAATAGATCCATTAAATAGAATCAATGTCTGACATCAATTCATATGTAAATGAATCAATTTTATTTCAGAAATAAACTAATTTAACACTGCCAATTAATAAATCCAGAATCAAATTCTGTTGTCTATTAATTCAGTACCGTCGATTATATGTTTCCATGTTTTAACTAGTAAAATTGGAAATCCAAATATCTTTATTAATATCAAATATTATTTATAATCATTGCAGATTACTTAACAGAACAAAATTTTGTTTATAATAAAACAGTTTCATCTGGAATTCGTGTTTTATACCTACTGTTACTTCCTATTGTGTTCAATATCGTCGATTATATTTGTTTTTTGATCTGATTTCATGATAAACAATCAAGGTAATAGAAATTTTAAACTTAGTTAAAATTCAGATTTAGTCAATAATAAATCCATTTCAAAGTTTTATATCAAGCATAAAACTTTGTTTACAGTAAAATGGTTTTAGAGATTGTATCTAATACAATTTTAATTTACAATAACACAATTTCGTCTTATTGAATCGAATTCATCAATATTTCCTGAATTCATGGTTTTTGACATCCAACTAACAGATAGAGTATCATATAAAAATTTACAGTAAATACTACGAATTCAAGTATTTTAATATTTAAAATAAAAAAGTATCAAAAGATTACGGTTTGCGAACAAATTTAACAATTGTAAACAACTATTTAATTCATTCGGCTTTCCTAAACAACAAGGGTTATTGTAAAGGGTGTCAAACTCTAGTACCAAAATTATTTTAATTAATAAATCTAATCGGATTATTCTAAAAGTTTAATTGTTTGAAAATAACAAAAATAAATAAATAAAAAGAGAGTTTTTTATAATAAATTAAAGCAATTAGGGAGTAATGAAATAAACTGGATTAATAATCATCAATAGCCAAACATATTAATATGGACGTAACTTATGTTTCTGTCATAAATATGAATCAACGATACTTAGGTTTTTAGAAACAAACATGTGAATAACGACAAGCATAACATATGCAGGAGCAAAGCTCTTAAACAACCACAGGCTATCAGGATAGATTCACTACTTTATTTCTAAAACCCTAAAAATTATATCTAAATCTGATAAGTGTTAGATCGAACTCGAATATACCCTGTGAAGGAGCACAACTCTTAATTGACACCGAGTATGAAGGTTCAGATCTAACTTCTGATTCAGATCTAGATCTATACGCGTAACATCCTAATCTTTTTGGGTATGTGATTCATATTGAATCTAGTCCATAAGCGTCGTCACCCCCTAATTAAAGGGGTTTAGCTAGACATAGCTAAATGATGAGAAGGGAAACAGAAAAGAAACAATATAAATAAAATAAAACAAAAACTAAGTATAGAAGGAGAAGAATAGTTTTATTCCAAGAGAAGAGTTTACAGAATATAACCTAAGACCATTCTAAATGAGAGAGATACAAATGTATTTATAGCTGTCATGGCCAAGACTAAGTGGCCAATTACAAGACGTGGGACAAAAGTCTTTGCCAAATAACAAGTAAACCGATGTTAAGACATGTGAATGGACATGCAAATGTTATGGGAAAATAGCTTGTGGACATTAAACGACATCAACTTCAATCATTTTGTGCATGGATAAGAACTCCATAACATCTAAGACAAGCGATCTTCATGAAAAAGGCATTGAATCTTGACTTTAAAATATGCAGCAGACGGTGGTTGAATAACAACATTTCTATAGGTCTTCAAGCTTTAATCCAGCTCTAAAAATCAACACTCTTCTTGCACCTATTATTCAAGCTTTTCAACAATTAAGTGCATCAATCCATTTATACTAAATAATCTGAAAACACAGCGAAAAATACATAGTATTAATTATTTTAAGGAGAAAACAAGATAAATAAGCATATAAAATATACACATTTACGTGTATATCAAATACCCCTACACTTATCTTTTTATTCGTCCTCGAATAAACTAAACTAAGATATGTCACAATTTCGTAGGAAACATGATTGCATTTAGCGTATGTAACAAGCCGTTAAACCCCTAGGTGTCCCTAGTAGGACGAGTGTTGTCTCGGGAGGGTTTTCAATGGATACTACCTACAAAGTCCAAAGCGTCTTATGTACGCTGATTAATCAAATAATATATTTAAGGTCTTTCAAATTCCCAGTAATTTACTTAATTTCAATAATAATGATTTAGTTCTAAATTGTCCATCCCAATATTGGTGCAAAAATGAATAAAACTTTTCAAGCTGAATCATAATCCCTTGATAACGCTGTAATTGCCTTCAAGGTTAAGAGTGTGGTGTCAACCAAAGTTTCACACATCAACAATGTGCACCGAACCATTTATTTATTCTTCTTTTTTGAATAATTTTGCACCAGTGTAACTGTAACGTATTGGATGTGAGTTATGCATAGATGAAGTAAAATTTTGTAAGTTCTAAAAATATTATAGATAAGAGGGCAAGCATATTAGTTGAACTTCAAGCTACAAAAGATAAAGTAATACTAAGGCACATATGGACATTTTATTTCCTTTCATCTCCTCTACTACAATCCTCGCTTCTAAGTACGGTATGATGGATGTGGATGGAATGGAAATGAATGTTTTATAGTCAAGAATGACTATTTTATTCTGAGAGATTTTCTCTTTATTGTATTTTTTTTTCTTTTTTTTCATAAATGCATGATGAATCATGAGTGGATATGGAATGGAATGATACCATATATTATTTCATTTGATTCCTCCTCTATTAATCGAATCAACCAACACTTCATGAAAGGAAAATTTTGTGCCCTAGTCACTCTACTTCTAAAACCCTAATTCAACACATAAGTCTAGATTGATGTTATATAAAAGCCAAAAGGAAAGATAAGAAAAGCTTCATAAGATAGATAACCCATATAAAATAAGTTATGGTATATGGTTATCCTACCTTAAAACAAGTACGGAGTGGGTAGTGTAATATTGGTATAAAAAGTCACGTTTTTTAACCTTTAAAAAGGTTCTTAAGTATACCAATATAAGAAAAAGTTGTAAAAACATGGATGTAAATCGACTAAAACTTGTGTTTGAATAATATGGGGTATTGAAGAAGAGCACTACAATGAGTCATTTCTCCTTAAGTGGGCCAAGTGGAATTGTGAACTTACAAGTTTAAAATTTGAGTGAAAGAAATATTATGCATGAAAGTGAAATCAGAAAATCCAAAAAATGCAGGTGTAAAATCATTTTTATTTGAATTTTTTATGATTTTTCTACTTGCACATTCTAACATGTATATAACAAGGGTTGACACGGTTACTCCAGAACATGACTGACGTTTGCACAGTCTCAAGCTAGCATCTTAAAAAGACACATTACGACTCAATGAATAAATAATGTTCATTCGCATCACCCTACAATTCAGCTTATCAATAAAGAACCAAGGTGTTATTTATGAATTTTAAGTTAGTCCTTGTTCAATGAGTGACCTAGTTCATAAAATTTGATTGCTGGTGTAATGTGAATTCCCCCCACACTTGAGTGTGAATGTATCCTCACAGTCGTTAATGTGACATATCTTAGTGAAAGGGAAAGAAAATGAGAGGATACACGTGTAGAAAATACACAATCATTGAATAGATGAATCGATCCACAATGGACCAATGTATCAACCTCATTAAGATTATGAGATACAACTTAAGCACATAAAACCAAATCATAAAGGATTTTATATTACATTTCAGATTTGGAAATACAAATTTTGTTTTTTTTTAAGTTTGAGTTGCTAATTTTAAAATTTTGAGCTTACAATTGATCCTAAAATCGAACTGAATTTCTGTGGTAATTAAAGAGAGGTCATTGAGTCGGGGTTCAATAAAAGTTTCAAAAACAAATTTTGATTTGTTCAGATGATGTATAAATTGAGAGACGTGTGCATCATTCTCACCCCCACACTTGTTTTGAGAAATATTATTCAGTTTTGCTTTGATATTTGAAATTTCGTTGGCTAAAGGTTCATTCGTAAACCTAAAGTTAAAACCAAACAAATGAATTTTCTGTAAATTTAGAAATTTTGTTTTCTCAAAGCCGTGTTATTCCAAAAAGAGTTCATATACTGTAGAAATTTATCATTGAAAAACAAGTGATCACAGTGAGGTTCAGTTGAAACAATCAAGTTGCAAGGAGTTTCAATAGTTTCAGAAAAGTGAAAATTAGGCTCACATCCCTAAAATGGAACTTAATTCATGCCACATCCAGTGAAAGTTTTAATGCATTTCCGATCCCTATTTTAAGGTGCTGCCCAAAATTTTCATCCCCTTCCGCCTTGTCCCATGCCATGTTATGTGTTTTCCCAATTCTGACCCAAAAAAAATGTGCCACACACTAAAAAAAAAAATTTCTAAAATCTGGAAATAATCCCAGGAGTCCACGCAAATTAAAAAAAAAAGTTGCATACTTCTGTGCAACTATTGCGTATAGTAGCATACATGTATGCATATATTTATATAGTGTATTTATACTGAAAATCTGGACCAATATACGCATACATGTATGCAACTATTAGCAAATAACTGCATACATTTATGCATACAATGTTGAATTGAGATTCACGTGTAACGAAAAGTTGCATGCATGAATGCAACTATTCTGTATATATGCATGCATGTGTGCAACAATTTTAAAAGGGGCGACGACTTGCGGATATGCGCATGAATGCATGCATTTATTCTGTACAAGAGCATAAATGTGTGCAACAATATCTGAAAACGGCGAATGCATTAAAAAACAGGCCAAATTTGAATATATGCATAAAAGGATGCATGTAATGCAGTTTAGCTGCATACATGTATGCATTTATACTGCAGTTTGGGCGCAACACTGAAATATAAGCATGAATGTATGCAACTATTTACAAATAGGTGCATCTTTTGATGCTAAAACCTGCTGTTTCGCTGATTTTGTGTTATTTTGAGTTTTGACGTGGTTTTTGATTGTTTTTCCACCTGAATTTTTTGGCGTGAAGGTGTTTTATTTAATAATGAATTTTCGTGATTTTTTTATATGTTTTTTAAAAATAGGGACCTAATTTACAATATGTTTAGGACCGGATGTGAGTCTAATTTTGAAACTTAATAGGGACCTGTGACAAACGGACCCTTCAGAAAAATCGGCATTATATTTAAGATCATATTCAGCAGTTTCATTGTTTTCAACTTCAAGAATTTCAAAGTTCTCAAATGTTTCATTTCCATTTTCAGACCCAACAACATTACCGTCAATTAGTTTAAGAATTTTTCGCTCATCAAAGCCGTCCTCACTTAAACAACTGTTACCAACTTCATCATTTCTTTCAGTTTGACAATCTTAAGTTGCTAAATTTTTCAAATTTTTCAGAATTTGAGAGAGGAAGATCAAATTGAAGATTGACGTCTTCGTTTTCGAGAGAATTTAAATTCAAACCAATTACAGAGATTTCAACGACTTCATTAAGATTTTCATCAATTTCAAAAGTTGTTAGTTGAAAATTTTTGATTTCAGTAAAAGTTGATTTTTCAGTGGAAGCATTGGACTGAGTTTGAATTTTAGTTTCACAGTTTTGCACAAGAGATTTTTCAAAATTTTCATTTTCATCAACATTCAGATCATTAAAATCATCAGTAATCGTTATGTAATGTTGTGATGAAGTTAGTGGCTGATTATTTGTTTCAAAAGAAGCGTTGGCAGAAACTTGTTTGTCACTAGATTGGGATTTTTAATTGTTGTACAAGTTCGTAACTTCAGTTTGAAGAAGATAAATTTGATAAACTATCTTGTTGCTGATTTTTAATTTGCTAACTGTTGTTCTTTAAGCTAGTTCTTCGATGTAAGTCAAGCCAAGTTTCATGAAATTCTCAAATTCATCAACGTCATCAATTCCCTCAAGAAAGAATTTTTCTAGATTTTGTCAAAGTTCAATAGTGTTTCGAGTCAGTTGTTGAATGATACACATGTTTTTGATGTCTTTATTTCAGAATTTTGTTTTTAATCTAAAGTTTGTGCCCATTCCTTGATTTCCTTGCGAAAAATCCAAATTTCATGCATTAACTGATCAATTTCACTTAGGCTTTCTTCAAGAAAATTAGTAGACACATTAGACTTCAAAATGTTGTTTTTTAGATTCATCGTTCCAATGTGTTCCTCAGTGGTTGACCTTAAAAATTTATCCACCTCATCTCTTAGAAGTCGTCCATTATTTATTTTCTAAAACCAACATCGCCAAAAAATTAGCTTGTTCGCAACACATTTTTCATATTCGATAACCAAAATTCTACATGCACTCGTATTATGAAAATTATTTTGATTTTCAGAAATTTTGTTGAAAACCATGTTGGAATTATTATGATTTTCAGCAGTTTGCTTAGTCATTTGCGCTAATAGTTGACTCACCTCAGATAAATTCTCCTTAATCGTAGAAAGATGTTCTTCATATTAGGGTGCAACCATTTGATGAGATTTGTGGAAATTATTCGGAAAGTTTTCAGCTTGAAGTTCATTCTGATTTGAAATGTAACCAAAATCATTTAAATTTTGAAAAGAGTTACAATTTTGGTTGTATATGGGGCAAGCGCACATATGCTAGAAGAATAGAGTTTTTCGTTCAAAAATCAGTTGCAAAATTTTTGACTCTAAAGACGCTCTTAAAAAAATATGTTAAAATTAACAAATCTAGGCCAGGTTTGGACAAGGGTTATGTGTGTGCCACGAACGTAGAAACATGACTGAATGTTTAAGAACCTATTTGAGTCCTAGACTCTGTTGTTCCTTAGACACCTAAAAGAGTATCAATTCTAATTGTCAATTTAACAAATATTTTTGTCCTATGAGCTTTGGGGAATCCTAGATTTGATTTCAAAAACAATTTATTTCAAAAACAAACTTTTCAATTTATCCCACGTTCGTTTTAAATTTTCCAACTACACATCAACAGGAAAAATATTCAATTCAATTAAAATTAAACAAAAGTGATTGGCACTGCTATTTATTTGGCATTCTTTGCGCTGCAGTATGCACCTGTTCGCGTGGGATTTGTTCAATATGTTCGCCTTTGTTTTTTTAGAGTGCCCTGTAGAGTTTAGAAAACACTCACTTAGATCCGCAGTCCGTCCAGTGCAACTGAGTAGCGGTAGCGCGTTCACATCCCACTTGGTGTGCAACCGCTCCGACAATTCAAATTCTGCTAGTTGCAAATTGGTTGATCTTTGAAATTCTTGTTTGTTTCCTTGAATTCTTTTCTCACTTTGACCTTTGATTTGAAATTTTTTTGTGAAAAGAAGAGAGAGAAAAATGAGTAGACGACTAAATAATTGATCGAAAAACAAAAAACAAAAAGGAAGGACTAAAATAAGAAAAAAGTAACCTTAAAAGGTTAAAAAAGCAAAAAACAAATAAAAAAACAAAGGGGCTAAATTTAACAAAAATGATAGCTAGACTCGACAAAAATCTAAATCAGATTCAAATAAATGCTACTGACGCAAATTAAAAAATAAAACTGCCTAGTTAAACCCTCAAATCATGCGTTAATAAAAAGTACTCCCAAAAAGGAATTTAACCAGACCTTAATTAGAAAGGAAAAATAGAAAACTAGAAATCAATCCAAAGCCACACCTTTTTATTTCCTTCAAGAACCTCTTATAATTTCTCTAAAAAAAATTCGAACTCCAATCTCAAAGCCATCTCCTCCTTTCTGTTTTCCTTTACAATCGAAACTGATTCCGATTTAGGGTTCAATTCAGGTGTTCGAGTTGGTACTTGGCTCTCAAATAGGATGTGTATTGTGAAGACGATGAGAGGTTTGAATCATTGAAGGCGGCATGCTTCAAATAAAAGTGGTTTTCCGGTAATCAATGAAGGCACGGTTGGAGGATCCGGGTATTGGAGGTTTCGAACTAAAGTGGTATTTGATGGTAATGGTGTAGACAAGACGTGGTGTTTGGAGAAGGTGTTTGCGTTGCAGTTTTGTGGGTTGATGGTGTGGAGTTGGGATTTGTTGTGTAGTACAGTGAAGATCGGTATGTGGTAATGGTACAAG
The DNA here is from genome assembly GCA_030737875.1 of Allium sativum. Classification (NCBI taxonomy): domain Eukaryota; kingdom Viridiplantae; phylum Streptophyta; class Magnoliopsida; order Asparagales; family Amaryllidaceae; genus Allium; species Allium sativum. The sequence continues at coordinate 40,843 of JASFAX010000425.1, forward strand.
TGAGATGATGATGTCGAGTGGCGGATTTGTGGGGTTTGCTGCTGTTACGGGCGAGAAGGGAAGATGAGGAGTTTGTCCAGAGAAGGTGATGCAGTTGTAGTATGCGGCAATGCAAAAGTGGAGTTGTGGTGATGGTACTGTGTAGATGAGGCTAAAGATGGTTGAAGTAGATTTAGGGGGCAGGCTATCATGGAAGTGTTGTTAGATGGTGGTAATGGAATTTGTTGATGAGGATGGTTTTTGTTGTTTCTGAGGGGATTGCCTGAGTCGAAGTTCTATAGAAAATGGGTAGTAGGAGATGGATGAATTTGTACTTGTATGGTTCGACTGTGTAGAGAACTGTTGATGGTTGGGTGATTTGTTAGATGTGGACAATAGTTGGTACGAACTAAGGAGGATGGTTTGGCAATGAACTGGTTGGGAAAAATGATGAACGTAGTGGTCGAGTATGAAGTGAGGGAAGTTGGTAATGGTGTTAGTAAGGTTGAGGATTTTTTGTATGGAAGCTGTGGTTTGGCGATGAACTTTGTGGAGAAAAGGAGGCGATCTAGAAGAGACAGAAGAAATCAGGCAGGAGAGAGAAAAGGATTTTTTTTAAAAGAAGGAAAGTTATTTACTGAAAACAGGATAGAAATCTAAGAAAATTTGATAGGAAATTGAAAGGAAAAGTGGTAAGAATTATTTTTTCTCCTGATTTAAAAGATTACGGTATCAATGAATAATACCAAACCAATTAAACAAGAATTTTCAATATGAAAGAAAACAAAAGGAATAAAATAAAAATATTTTGTGTTGTTTTTTTAATGGAAAAATAAGAAAATAAAAATATAACCCGGAGGATTTACTAATAAAAATTATTTTGATCCCCGGCAACAACGCTAAAATTTGTTTGCGAACAAATTGAACAATTGTAAACAACTATTTAATTCATTCGACTTTCCTAAACAACAAGGGTTGTTGTAAAGGGTGTCGAACTCTATGAACAAATTTTTTTTAATTAATAAATCTAATCAGATTAGTCCGAAAGTTTAATTGTTTGAAAACAACAGAAAATGAATAAAAAGAGAGATTTTATAATAAATGAAAGCAATTAAGGAGTAATGGCATAAACTAGATTAATAATCATCAATAGCCAAACAGATTAATAAATATCTAACTAATGTTTCTGTCACAAATATGAATCAACGATACTTAGGATTTTAGAAACAAACATGTGAATAACGCCAAGCATAGCATATGCAAGATCTAAGCTCTTAAACAACCATATGATATCAGGACAAATTCACTACTTTATTTCCAAAACCCTAAAAATTAGATCTAAATATGATAAGTGTTAGTTCGAACTCGAATATACCCTATAAAGGGGCACAACTCTTAAACGACATAGAGTATGAAGTTTCAGATCTAACTCTTGATTCAGATCTAGATTCATATGCATAACATCCTAATCTTTTTGGCTATGTGATTCATATTGAATCTAGTCCATAAGCGTCATCATTACCTCCTAATTAAAGGGGATTAGCTAGACGTAGCTATATGATGGGAAGGGAAATATAAAAGAAACAACATAAATAAGATAAAACAAAAACGAAGAAGAGAAGGAGAAGAATAGTTTCATTCCGAGAGAAATGTTTACATAATAAAACCTAAGACTGTTCTAAATGAAAGAGATACAGGTGTATTTATAGCAGTCATGACCAAGACTAAGTGACCAATTACAAGATATGGGAAAAAATCTTTGCCTAAATAACAAATAAACCAATGTGAAGGCATATGAATGGACATGCAAATTTCATAGAAAAATAGCTTGTGGACTTCAAACGACATCAACTTCAATCGTTTTGAGCATGAATAAGAACTCCATAACATTTGAGACTAGCGATCTTTATGAAAAAGGCACTGAATATTGAATTTAAATTATGTAGTAGATGGTGGTTGAATAGCAACATTTCTACAGGTCTTCAAGATTCAATCCAGCTCTAAAAATCAACACTCTTCTTAACCAACTCTTCAAGCTTTTCAACAATTAAGTGTATAAATCCATTCATGTAACACCCCGTAATTTTATAACACATTAAAATGATAAACTAAGGTATACTTAATTAAACACTGGGAATAAAATAAAACAGACTGCGCCATTGCATTCGTCTCGGAATTTTGCTTAACATAGACACCGAGTTTGCATGAAACAGACATCGTATAAAGAAGTTATTAAGCCTAGAAGTTTGCATACGCTCAAGAGAATTATATATATACAAAAAAATCGAATATTCAAAAGAAAAACAAATTCAAAACTGTGAAGCGGAAGCCTCAAAAGTGGAACCGAACAATTCTAGGGGTTGACCCGAGACCTTGCTGGGTCGACCCAGGAGTCGACCCCGGGGGCGACAATCAAAGGCGGGTTCAACCCCCATACGGATTTGGGCAGATTCCCAATTCTGAACGTGGACTGAATTCTTGGCTTGATTTGTTGGCATTAGGCTATATGTAGGACCCCATTTCTCTTGTTTTTACACACCAAAAACAATGAAGAACTAGATGCTGCCTCTGCCTTGATTAAAATAGCATATTCTTCTTCAATAACTAGAGTTAGATAAATTCAGAGATTTGTGCTTCTACATCTGCTATTATTCTTCTGTTTCTTGCATCCAATCATAGTGAATCTACGTTTTTTTAGATATGAATACTTAAAAGTTAATCTTAACATGTTTAAGAACTGAATCTTAGCCTATGACTAATAGAATCATATCAGATCTGCCATAACCTGTATATCTAAGTTATTTTGACATGACTATGAATTGGATTTAAGCCTATGCCTATTTATCGTGTTAGATCTGCCATTATTTGTAGATCTAATTCACTGTTCATATTCATCATGCCTTTTTATGATGTCCTTATTATATTAGAATCAGTTCAATTATCACATGTTCATCAGATCTGTTCCTATATGCCTATCTTATCATTATGCCCAATTTTGTCACTAAATGCTTATTAGATGCTATGCCTATTTCTTCCATCATATATCAATCTTGTTATTATGTTTATTTCTATTCTCTTCCCTTCTTCCTTTCCCTTTTTATTTTATAATCAGGCTAGCTTCGAGCCTAGGCATACCACTGAAATATGCAAATGTACGAAATTGGGAACGATGGGAATAATTAATTTGGGTCATAATTCATATTGTAAAACATGATTGGGAATATTGGGAATAATTCATACCTTAAGCCTAGACTTGAGATTTGGGGCATAATTTATATGTTGATCTAAATCTTAATTGTGTATAACTTGTATTGGGAAATTTGGGCATAACTTGGATTGAAAACATGAATATGGATTTGGGGGCATAAATCAAAGTTGTGATTAAAGATCTTAATTTAGGGCATGATAAACATGAAAATTTGTTAGTAATGAACATGGTTTGTGAAAGGGGCATGAAAACCTATAATGAAGTAGGAATAATTGTTAAAGAATGAACATGCCTAAATTTACAGTAATTAGAAACTGTAAACGCGCTTAGACACGAGGTTAGATTACATTTATGGTAGAAGTCTGCCCGATCCACCCGACATATCCCGCGACCACAAGTGGTGAATCTAATGTGAGGGGTCTAGGCGAATAGACACGTAATGTGCCAAGATACGAGGTTAAGTCTGACTTGTGGAAGAAGTCTGCCCGGACCCAACCGGCATATCCAACATCCACGAGTTATAGATTAATGTAAGAGGTCTAACACATAAACATATATATGAATATATGTATGTAAAAGGATAGAAATAAATGGCACTAATTATAATTAATGGAAATGAATTGGAACAAACGGGGAATGAGAATAACCTATTGTAGTTAATTACATTAACGAGAATGTTATATAACAGATAGGCTTTTCTTAGGGACAAGTGGAAATTATAACATAAGTTACAATAAAAGGAAGAAAGCTTATTAGTAAACCTTAGTTAAGAGAATTAATTTAATAAGAAAACAACTACATGTCAAACAGAAAATAGGTGAACTGAGATGAAGTATACTTAATTGCATATTAAGTAAAACATGTTATCGTAGCAATGGAATCAGACAATGAATAATACAAAGGGATTATAGATTACTTCCATTGATTACAATCCAGGGGTGAAAGATTGTAGACCACTTTCGTTAATTACAATATAAAGAATAACATGTGATGGAGCTTACTAATAAACTTAAATGGATTAAGTTTTATATATGAAATTAATAAGCGAGTCGAACTTGGCAACTTGAAAAGAAGTCAATGCGAATGGGGATAACCTGTTAACCTGTAATACTTAACATTGTTGAATCTGTAGGGATTGTATGAACATGTTAACTTGAATAGGGGTTAAGTAAATTTGTATGAATCAGTGGGAGGGTTAAGTATATTTTGGGGTGGTGGGTAATATTTATATATAGGCCCACAAACTTAACCTGTGGGGTTATGCAATCTTTTTACTCTAGTATGGCATGCAATCTTTTTACTCTGGTACGACATGCAATCTTTTTTACTCTGGTATGGCATGCAATCTTTTTACTCTGATATGGCATGCATTATTTTACTCTGTATGGCATAACCTGTGAAAATCCTAGTAGCGGGGATACAAGCCTAGGTGGAGCTTGTATCATTTTGTGTGTAGGACCGGTTTCAGTCAGTAACCCATATATAGGTATCAAACGAGTACTCCGAACTAGGTCGGAGTCGGGGTATGCTTGCTGGGCTTATTGTAAGAAATCCAAAACGAAGGGGCGGTGTGGGTGACGCATTCCGACGGGGTCATGTGCATGGCTCTGGACAAGAGGTGGCTAAGATGTCGTGACATCAGTAGATATGGTTGTGCACATCCTAAAAACGAAGAGTTGCCACTTTAGGAAGTGATACATCCTACTGTGGGGCCAGCATAGGATATCTACGGAGTAGGGAGCCGGTCAATTGGGGTAGTAATTAGGGTACATCTATACTCTGGTATGTTTAGGAGCCCGTTATTATCCTGAGGGGTAACTCCAGCATGTTTAGTTAGGCTGCCTGTGGTTGTATGGGATTAAAACTCTCGCTAGAAGTACGCCTAAGTCTGCCATCTTATACTTGTTAGGGATCATCTTGTTCGTATGACACTAGTATTGATGAAGAGAAAGAGAAAGTATTAGAGAGGTGCAAGTGTTTATCCTGTTTACTTGTCATACTTGCCTTATTGTACTGTTATCTATCTCTCCAGTTTCTATGCATGTCATGATACTTTTACTTATTTACATTTAAAAGTAACTGAACTCGCCAGACTTTGTGTCTGACCTATTTTGTTTCCTCTTCTTTCTCTTCTGTCCCTCCCTCCAGGTTCTCAGAGTGGGAATACTCAAGCTTGATCAGGATTCAACTTTCATCCTTCTTGGAGCTGCTTAGATGTACTACTTGATTTCATATCTCTCTACTATGGCTATGTTTAGGGATTATGCTTCTTTTATTATTGTACTCTAATGATTTAAGTGCAAGACATAAATTTTAAGTTGATGCACTTGGTTTTATGAATTTCAGACTTGTGATGTAACTATGTTTTGAACCATGATGTTTTCTGTTTTATAAAAGTTTTAATTTCTGCTGCTATTTTATATTTGTCTTGTAATATTTCTTTTTTTGTTTACCTATAATGCTTTATGAAACTTAATGCATTCTGTTAATGAGTGACATTAACGGACATGGGGTGTCACACTTGGTATCAGAGCTGCAGGTTACCGGATTGGATAAAAGATTTTGAAAATTGTTTTCAAAAAGGTTTTAAAAGGAAGCATTTTCAAAAGAAAAGTCTGTTTTGAAAAACATATTCCCTAAAGCCAAGTGTAATATCTCTTGATTCTCCGCTTGAGTCCTTTTTCCTTTTTTTCTGGTGAACCGATTCTTCTTGAAAGGTGTCCCCATTGCGGCATGGTTCCATAGGCATGTTAAAACTATGGCATATGTCAAAGGGCAAGGAAGTGCCCAACCTCCATCTGTAGCCGCAATAGTTTCACCTACGGCTAATTTTGCCAAGCCATAAGGATTTCCGTGCGATGGAAGCAGCTTTCGAGAGACTTGTTAGCTTATTACACAATGATGGTAAAAAGGAGAATAAGGGAGTCAGGGCTAAGGAACACACCCAAGGATGAGAGAAATGGGGGCCCCAGGAAAGGAACATAGATAAAGTTCAAATAAAGGCAAGAAGAAATGTCATGAGTACTTGAATCATTTGGTCAAGCAATGTAGAAGAAGGAATAACGCTTGTTTCAATTGTGGCAAAATTAGACACTACACTAGGGAGTGCTCGAAGAAGCAAGGACAAGGCCAAAGGGCAGGTGCATGCTCTCATAGCTAGTGTACCGGATAGAGGTAGGAAAGTTTATGTTGAAGGTTTGATTCCTCTTTCCAATCATCCAGTTAGAACTCTTTTTGATTCTGGCGCTTCGCATTCATCTATATATGATTCTGTGGTTGGATCTCTACACCTTAGTACTAATATGGTTTTGGATCCCATTGTTGCCCCCATACCCCATTGGGGACTTGGCTCATCTGCTTTTGACTTGTCGGGGTTTGAGGATATCTGTGTTGGGCATCGAGTTTGAGTGCGACACATATCTTGTTTCATGGTCTATGGTTTGATTCTAGGGATGGATTGGCTAGCCATGTATGGTGCCATTCTAGATTGTGAGAGGAGGGTCATTAGACTTTTGACTTGCTATGGGAGGACCCTCGAGATTTCTTGTGACCCTAAGGGGTCTGTCATGCTTAGTTTCCTAGAATCGCTCGATGCATCTATTGATGATCTACGATTTGTACCAGTTGTCTATGAGTATCCTGATGTTTTTGAGGAGGTTAGAGGCTTACCTCCGAGGCGCGAGACTGATTTCTATATATACTTGGTGGACAATGCAAAGCCAATTGCATTGCCTGTGCGCCATATGGCTCCAAGAGAAAGGAGGGAGCTCAGTAAGCAAGTATGAGAGCTACTTGAGAAAGGGTTAATTAATCGAAGCATATCTGAATGGGGTGCTATAGTAGTATTCGCCACTAAGGCAGATGGTTCGCTTCGCTTATGTATGGATTATAGAGAGTTGAGTAAACTCATTAAGAAAAATAGGCACCCACTTTCGAGGATAGATGATCTGTTTGACCAGCCTGTTGGTGCATCTGTTTTCTCTCAGTCAGATTTGGCTATGGGTTTTCATTAGTTGAGGGTGGCCGAGGACAGTATAGATAAGACCTCTTTTAAAACTCCAGTCGGTTTCTTCGAGTGGCTCGTCATGCCTTTTTGGGTTGACAAATGCACCTGCTGATATTGTAGATCTGATGAGTAAGGTGCTTCTGGGAGTTCCTAAATAAGTTTGTTGTGGTCTTTGTTGATGACATCTTGATTTTCTCGAAGAGCGAGGGAGAGCATGCCCTACACTAAGTGAGATTTTGAATATTCTACGAACACATCGGCTTGAGGCGAAATTCTACAAATGCCATTTTTGGGGAAAGGAAGTGAGATTTCTAGGGCATGTGGTCTCTAAGGATGGGATAGAAGGGGATCCCGTGAAAGTAGTTGTATTTCAGGAGGGAAGGGTAGTATGTTACGATGGTAAACATTTGAGGGTTCACAAGAAGAACTACCCTACCCATGTTTTGGAATTAGCTGCTATAGTATTCGCCCTTAAGACTTGGCAGTAGTATCTGCTTGGAGAAAGGTTCAAGTTATACACAGACTGATATTGAGTTTGAGGTGGGAGACATGGTTTTCATCAAGTATCGCCTTTGAGGAATATGCCTCGCTTGGATCTGTAGGGAAATTGGTGCCAATGTTAGTAGGACCATTTCCCATAATGGAAGGAATAGGTCAAATGGCTTATACGGTAAAACTACCAGAGAGGTTAGCGGATGTTCATTTGCGAAAATACAGCAGAAGTAGTTGAAACGAGTATGCTTGAGGAAGTAGAGGTGGAACGGGAAGCGACGGTTAGACGAGTTCCTACCCATATTCTTGGATCAGAGGTTAAGAAGCTACGCAACCAAGAGGTCAAGTCGATGAAACTTCAGTAGGGAGATAACCATGAGGATGAAGCTTGGGAGACTAAAGACAAGATTCACGGTTCGTACCCTTTTCTTTTCAAGGGTGTGTTCTTAACTTCTTTTCCAAAGCTTTTTATTCGTACTTGTTTCTATCATTCATATGTATCCTATCAATCGAATCTTCGACCTTTACGTAGGGAACCCATAGATGTAAACATGTGTTTGAGACATGTTATGTTTGATGGATGCAAGTGTTTGCTAGTGGTTGCTTGTGGATGCATATACACACACATTAGACACAAGCTCGGCTCAATCACTCTCATACAGCATATGAATGCATGTCCATATTTTTCTTCTTTGAATGGATTAAAGTAGGTGTATCATCATATGGATGTTGCATTTGAATGGATGATTGTGCACGCATATAGCCTTTACATGGTATGTTAGGATTATTTGCATACATGCTGGATTCATGGCACTAACATACATTGCATTAAGGAAGTCGACTAAATCAGTAGACCGCCTGATCTTTCGCATTAGCATAGGGACATATACACACACCTTTGCATATGTTCGTATAAGCATTAGAAATCTTTTAAGGACAATGGATGTCTGCGATTGGTGGATGAGTAGATGAATGTTGGATATTGGGATATACATTATTCTTAGCTTGGAGATTTCGGGGATGAAATCCTTTAATTATGGGAGAATGTAACACCCCATAATTTTTTAACGCATTAAAATGATAAACTAAGGAGTACTTAATTAAATATTGGGAACTAGGTAAAACATATTGCGCCATTGCATTCATCTCGGAATTTTGCCTAAGATAGACTCTGAGTTTGCCTAAAACGGACATCGTATGAAGAAGTTATTAAGCTTAAAAGTTTGTATACGCGCAAGAAAATTATATATATACAAACAAATAAAATATTCAAAAGAAAAAAAATTCAAAACTGCGAAGCGGAAGCCCCGGAAGTAGAACCGACCGATTCTGGAGGTCAACCCAGGGGTTGACCCAGGCCCCGGAGTCGACACCCAAAGGGGGGGTCGACCCCCATACGAATCTGGGAAGATTCCCAGATCTAAACATGGACTGAATTCTTGGCTTGGTTTGTCGGCTTTAGGCTATAAATAGGACCCTATTTCTCTTGTTTTTACATACCAAAACCAATGGAGAACTAGATGTTGCCTCTGCCTTGATTAAAATATCATATTCTTGTTCAACAACTAGAGTAAGAGAAATTCAGAGATCTATGCTTCTACATCTGCTATTATTCTTTTGTTTCTTAGATCCAATCATAGCGAGTCTACGTTATTTTTAGATATGAATACTTAAAAGTTAATCTTAACATGTTTATGAATTGGATCAAAGCCCATGACTAATTTAATCATATCAGATCTGACATAACCTGTGTATCTAAGTTATTTTGACATGACTATGAATTGGATCTAAGCCTATGCCTTTTTATCATGTCAGATCTGCCATTATTTGTAGATCTAATTCACTGTTTATATCTCATCGTGCCTTTTTATGATGTTCCTATTATATTAGAATCAGTTTTATTATCACATGTTCATCAGATCTGTTGCTATATGCCTATCTTATCATTATGCCCAATTTTGTCACTATATGCTTATTAATTGCTATGCATATTTCTGCCATCATATGCCAATCTTATTATTATTATGTATATTTCTATTCTCTTCCCTTCTTATTTTCCTTTTTTATTTTATATCCAGGCTACCTTCGAGCCTACGCATACCGCTGAAATACATGAACGTACGAAATTGGGAACGATGGGAATAATTAATTTGGGTCATAATTCATATTGTAAAACATGATTGGGAATATTGGGCATAATTCGTACCTTGAGTCAAGACTTAGGATTTGGGGCATAATTTATATGTTGATCTAAATCTTAATTGGGCATAACTTATGTTATGAAATTTGGGCATAACTTGAATTGAAAACATAAACATGGATTTGGGGGCATAAATCAAAGTTGTGATTAACGATCTTAATTTAGGGCATGATAAACATGAAAATTTGTTAGTAATGAACATGGCTTGGGAAAGGGGCATGAAAACCTTTAATGAAATTGGAATAATTGTTAAAAAATGAACATGCCTAGATTTACAGTAATTAGAAACTGTAATCGCGCTTAGGCACGAGGTTAGATTACACTTATGGTAGAAGTTTGCCCGTATTCGTCCGGCATATCCAGCAACCACAAGTGGTGAATTTAACGAGCAGGGTGTAAGTGCATAGACACGTAACATGATGGGACATGAGGTTAAGTTCGACTTGTGGAAGAAGTCTGCCCGGACCCAACCAGCATTCCAGCATCCACGAGTTGTAGACTTAATGTGAGAGGTCTAATGCATAAAAATATATATGTATTTAAAAGGACAAAAATAAATGACACTAATTGTAATTAATGGAAATGAATTGGAATAAACGGGGAATGAGAATAACCCATTGTAGTTAATTACATTAATGAGAAAGTTATGTAATAGGTAGGCTTGTCCTAGGGACAAATGGAAATTATAACATAAGTTATAATAAAAGGAAGAAAGCTTATTAGTAAACCTTAGTTAAGAGAACTAAGTTAATAAGTAAACAATGACAAGTTGTAGTGACATGACAAACAGAAAATAGGTGAACTGAGATGAAGTATACTTAATTGCATATTAAGTAAAACATGTTATTGTAACTATGGAATCAGACAATGAATAATACAAAGGGATTGTAGATTACTTTCGTTGACTACAATCCAAGGGTGAAAGATTGTAGATCACTTTCGTTAATTATAATCTAAAGAATAACGTGTGATGGGAATTATTAATAAACTTAAATGGATTAAGTTATATATATATATATATATATATATATATATATATATATGAAATTAATAAGCGAGTGGATCTTGGCAACTTGAAAAGAAGTCAATGCAAATGGGGATAACCTGTTAACCTGTAATACTTAACCTGGTTGAATCCATAGGGATTGTATGTACATGTTAAATTGAGTAGGGGTTAAGTAATTTTTTATGAATCAGTGGGAGGGTTAAGTATATCTTGGGGTGGTGGGTAATATTTATACATAGGCCCACAAACTTAATCTGTGGGGTTATGCAATCTTTTTACTCTGGTATGACATGCAATCTTTTTACTCTGGTACGACATGCAATCTTTTTAATCTAGTATGACATGCAATCTTTTAAATTTAATATGGCATGCAATCTTTATACTATGGTATGGCATAACCTATGGGAATCCTAGTAGTGGGGATACAAGCCTAGGAGGAGCTTGTATCATCTTGTGTGGGACCCGTTTCAATCAGTAACACATATATAGGTATCAAATGAGTACTCCGAACTTAGTCGGAGTCGGGGCATGCTTACTAGGCTAATTGTAAAAGATCCAAAATGAAGGGGTGGTGTGGGCGGCGCATTCTGACGGGGTCATGTGCATGGCTCCGGATAAGAGGTGGCTAAGACGTCGTGACATCAGTAGATATGGTTGTGCACATCCTGAAAACGAAGGGTTGCCACTTTAGGAAGTGAAAGTATTAGAGAAGTGCAAAATATTATATCATGTTTATCCCGTTTACCTTGTCATGCCTGCCTTATTGTGCTGTTATCTATCTCTCCAGTTTATATGTCTGCCATGATACTTTTAGTTATTTATATGCTAAAAGTAACTGGACTCGCCAGACTTTATATATGACCTATTTTGTTTCCTCTTCTTTCTCTTCTGTTCCTCCAGGTTCTCAGGGTGGGAATACTCAAGCTTGATCAGGATTCTACTTTCATCCTGCTTCGAGGTGCTTAGATGTACTGCTTGATTCCATATCTCTCTACTATAGCTATGTTTTATGGATTATTCTTCCTTTATTATTGTACTCTAGTGATTTAAGTACAAGACAGAAATTTTAAGTTGATGTACTTAGTTTTATGCATTTCGGACTTGTGATTTAACTATGTTTTGTACCACGATGTTTCATGTTTAATAAAAGTTATAAATTTCGCTGCTATTTTATATTTGTCATGTAATATTTCTGTTTCTGTTTACCTATAATGCTTCACGAAACTTAATGCATTCTCTTAACGAGTGACATTAACGGACGTGGGGTATCACAATTCATCTTAGATAAACTAAAAACACAACTACAAATACACAGTACCAATTATTTTAAAGAGAAAACAAGATAAATAAGCGGGTAAAATATACAGATTTACGTGTATACAATTACTAAATCAGTACTGACCTAGAAACATTGAAGATCTTATATAACGAAACAATTTCATCCAAAGTAGTATCTCTAATACTAATTTGGTTTCGATTTGAAATTGTTAAACAAAAACCCCAATTTTAACTCAACCTACGAATCACATGAATTCTAGCTCTGATACCACTGAAGGTTAATTTGGCTCGAATTCTAGACATACAACTAAAAATACAACCTAATAAAACAACGATTCATGTATTAGTTTGTAAATCAAAAGTTATACCTATCGAAAGTTTTACGGTTTTGGGAAATCAAATCTAGTTCGAATCGAGCCCTCCATATGTTGAGCCTCTATATTAGTCGACAGGAACGTCTTCCTCCTTGATCAAACCAAAGAGAAGAGAGAATACTGGTTCTAGCCGCCATTAATTTGATTTTGTTGAAAAGGGTCCATCGTTAGGGTTTTTTAATTTCCATCCAATATCATATTAAAATAGGTCACGTGTATTACATTTTAAAGGAAAGAAAATATCACTTTAAAATGAACGTGAACCATGATAATAGGAACAAACTTGCCCATTTCATTGCTCGATAAAATATTAACTGTTTGGCATTTTATTTATCCAAATAATGTTCTTTCCTAATAACGTTCTAAGTACGTGACCCTACAGGTTATTGTAGCATTGGCAATAATTTAAATCATATTTAAATTATAAACAGTGAGTAGTATCTAGCAACACATCGTTGTTATCCAAGTTATAATAAGATCAATGATTCGATACAACCTTTTCTGTGACTAGTGTATAAATGTAATATGTTGACGTCAAAAATTGGTCACTAGTGACACTCAACCCCCAATCGTGTGAAGAGCACACAAATAACAATCAAAAAATGCAGTAAAGTAAAGAAAACAAGGGACACACAAGGCTTTTTATAGTGGTTCGGCAATTATGGTGCCTACATCCACTTTATATGTATAGATTAGCTTTTAATTACAAGTACAATACTTTTTTATTTGAAGAAAGAAGGGAATTGGCAATTTATAGAGTTAGCCATAAGTAGAGCTTAGAATTGGAATTCTCAAGTGAAGAATAGAACATACGAAGGAAGGTCTGAAGCCAGAGAGTCGCCCTTTTTATTTTGAGCTTGGAGGTATTTATAGGTGAAGAAGTGGACTGAATGGGCTGCTACGTGGCTTGCCTCTTTTACGAAGCTCGGGAACGTGGAGCCTGATCATTTGAAGCAGTTACGGTGGTAGGATCCAGTCTATAGTTGATTAATAGTATCCTCGAAAATTGTTGTTTACGTGGCACCCAAGATGAGGTGTATCAAAAGTAGAGCTTTGTCCGGAAGTGGTTGACTGCCTTTAACGCCTTGAGAATCAGGTTGAGTATTGAATGACTCAACTGAATATTTCCATATAGATCCGGAGATATCTGGTCGATCCGAACTTTAAGGAAGTGCTTGACTTGGTCGGTCCAGGAGAGCGATTATGCCAGGGCACAAGATACCGCTGCTCGAATGAAACTAGCCCGGGACAAATCTTTTGTCGATTTTCTGAAGTATAGGTAGTTCTGTCGGTGATTACCGATGTTGAAAAGTGAGCTTTTGGACATTGGGCTTCGCTCCATTGAACCACGACAGCTTTTGCCAAAAAGTTGGCCAAAACTTTTACCCTCAGAATACATCTTTCTTGGTAAAGGAGGTGTGTTCTGAATGTAGTATGGAAGCTCAATGTGCGGGTTCAGATGGTTGCGCCAAACCATAATAAAGCCAGAAATCCGACGGTCCTGATGGCTGTATTAAGGCCAGAAAACCGATGATCAATGTGGATCGTATGTCAAGAAGGTTATAGAATTGTAGCAGCTCCTGGTACATGTAAAGACAGTGTAAGCCATTTTCGGTATAGAGATGGTTGTGAGCTTGATTGATCGAGCATAAACCGTACTCGACTTTAAGACAAGAGCGAGCAACAATCACATTTGGCTTAGAGAGGTGGCGAGTATTATCCATACTCGGCTTAGAGAGGGCGAGTATTATCCATACTCGGCTTACAAAGAGGGCGAGTATTATCCATACTTGAGGGGGCGATTATTATCCATACTCGGCTTATGACAAGTGTTAATCGTGCTCGGCGTATATAATTTTGTTCATACTTGGCCGATGGAGCCAGAAGTATGAAGTCATATATAAATGATTTTATTAAGTCACAGCGAGTGGATGGTGCACTCGGCTTAAAGAAGGGGCGAGTATAATCTATAATCGACTTAGGATAGTCCTACCATACTTAACTCGAGGAGTAGGTTTAATTATAGTGGTAAGCTTTGATCGTGCGTTACGGATGATGGCTTAGCACTGACCATATTCGGGTTGATGAGCGTCATTCATGCTCGACTTAAATCATTCAAACATAATACATGTTTGCAAAAGAAAGTTTATTGTTGCTAATGAACTATTACAAGGAAATGGAAATAAATTTTAAGAGGGCGAATGTTGGTTCAAGAGCATGCCTAGCAGCTAAATCCTAACCCCGTACATGTGTACATCAACAAATCCGTTTTATTGAAAGAAATAAAAATACATTGAAAATAAGAAATCTAAATCTTATTAATTGTTGATGATGCCGCGAGTGCTAAGCTCAGGGTCCTTTCCGTTTCTAGGAGGTTGATGACAGGCCTGAGGAGCTTAGACAGAAGATTGCGGTGGTATGGTCAGTGTGTTTTTCTTGACATACTCGGGAAGTTCCCCTCGCCTGACCCCATCCTCGATGAGATCACATATGTGCCTGCATTTATTGGTGCTGTGATCGGCTATGTTGTGAAACGTGCAGTGCTTTCCGGAATTGAGCTCTTTCTAGGTCAGTAACATCCCAGATTTTTTGGTTATTTAAATTGAATATTTAAATTTTTTTTATATATTATATTGGAAATATAATTGGGTTTTATATCGAATTTAGTTAATAAAATGGAGTTCAAATATATATTTATAAATTAATTAAAATGAGCTTGAAATGCCGTGATAGTTCGCAATTTACGATTTGAATTTCAATTGAATATTCAGAACCCATTTTAAGCCGGAATTCTATGAAACAAAAATTGTTTGGATCGATTTGATTATATTTTTCTGATGGAGGAGAAAAATGGAGATTTCGTATTATGCATTGTTAGTTATGTCCAATTCAAATTTTCGAATAGTCGCTATGGATTTTGTTAATAAATAATAATGTTTATTAAATAAATATAAAGGATTTATATTATAATTTGAATATCATATAACCCGGGATTCTAAATATTGAGTTTGAAATATATATTGGTTTATTTTAAAGCAGTGTGATATTTTATTTTGAGATATACGATAATAATAATTTATTATTGTTTAAATTGAGTTATTTTGGATTTGTTTTAGTTATATTTTATCGATATTATATAGGCCTTAAAAATGTTTTCTTTTCAAACAACCTCCGTTTTTGGCAAAACAAATTTTATTGGAATGCGCATAGCTAATTATTGCTAGATTTCCAATTTGGAGCTAATCATAGTTGTTTTATATGTGCATGCGATGTAATGGTGAATCGATAAATTAAAATAACACCATTGTGTAAATGGAGTTGGTTTTCAATGAAATTAATTTCCTGGGAACCAGAAAGTTGAGAAGTAGCGATGTGTCCATTTTCATTATGGTTGGAGTTCGCGTGTTTTAGTCCGAATATAACAGCTAACGGTTATGAATAGTAGAATTTAATACTGTATAAAAATAGAATCTAGAATAAAAGGTTTCACCCCATATTTCACCTACCCTATTTCGTGCCTTCCCAGCTATGCACGATGCCACGTTCTTTACACTCAACTAAACCTACTCTAATATTTGTGTATAGCTACCTTAAATTTTCAGTGTATTCTCAAATCAAAACCCACTGAAAACCTATCTCTACAAAATGTAGCTGCGTACAACTACCAACGTCTCTTCCCATCTTTAGCACGTGCGCATCATGTCTTCTTTCCTGTGTATTTTAACCATCAACACACAACGCGGTGCAGGCTTTCCCCTAGCTGGCTGCTAACCTACTTCTCATGTGTTCTCAAATCGAAGCAACCCATCCAATGAAAAGAGAATTCGGGCAGTCTAATTCAAACATTCAGCTACCCTAAAACCTACTTTGTACCCTCCGAAGCGATGTCGTTCTTATCGCTGTTTCGCATCTATATATAACACCTGTTTATATTTCCTCCATCAAAAGATCTAAAAATGGCGAGCACTAAAACTTGCAAACTCCTTATAATTTTAAGCCTTCCTATAGATGTAACCGAGAGCCAAGCTTCTTTATTAAAGTAAAACTTAACCCGAATAGATTAGGTCCTAGCTGGAGAAGAGGTGCGGGGGTGGCATAGCCATGGTGAAGGCGATGGAGTTCGAAGAGCATGTCTGGACGTCAGTGGAGGAGGGGTAAGCTAGTGAGGTAGTGGAGGCATGGTATTCAAAGGAAAGTGGCGCAACATCGTTAAGGAGGACTGGCGTGGCTCGTGAGATCAGAACAGAGTGGTGAGAGAGAGAGAGAGCTGTGAGATCAGAGCGTGGCACGGGAAGAAAGGAAGGAAACTAGAGAGCCCGAGGAATCAAATAGCAGGTGGAATCGCGGTTTGAGATGCAAGCTCGAGAAAGAAAATGAACAGTATACGAGCAGCTGGGTAAATACATTGAAATATGCCTAAGTATTATTTTAACCAGAGCCTAAATAGTTTTTAAGTGCCTAACTACGTTTCATCGTTCCCGAATTTCTACCTAACCATATTTATACATATGTAAATCCTGTTGATTGATGTGTCTACACCATTTGAATATAATGTTAACATGACCATTATTGTACATAAGTGGACTTGAATGGCTCAAGGTGGCATTTTGAATGATCGAAGAAACAATTTTGGTTCCTTTTACAATACAGTTGTAACAATGGTACCACTTCTTTTACGTGACCATTTCTATTCAATTTTTGGTCTAAATGAATTTATAAAAGGAAAAGAAAAATGTACCTTGCTAGCTAGCAGACGTTTCTCAACAGTAAAAATTGTTATAAGAAAATTGAAATCTTCGGATAAAGTACATGCTTTCTATTGATAGAACAGATAACAAACCTATTTTACAAATTAACTAATAATATAGTTAATTATGAAATAATTATAAAACCATGAATGCTTGTATTGGTATGACCTGTGCACATGTTAATAGAATGGAACAAATCAAAGGATGTGGAACCGTTCCGACAAGCGTAGCATTTTGGAAATGGTTTGAACAGAGTTGGGCGTAGCTGCGAGTTATTAAAATGAATCATTTCAACGTCGAATGGAAACCCAAGGTGAGTTTAACTCAATAAGTTTATCCCGTTTATATTCTATATAAACCGGGTTTTTATCTTGTGTGCAATGTTTGCTAATGATGGATGATTGTATGACTGTTTGTATGTATGTTGAATATTTTAATAGTCATTGATTAAATAAAACGTTTATTTAATTTAATCAAAGTAAATCATTATTTTAACGATTAGATTTCCAACGAGGTTGCTTACCTTGCTGGTTACGTTTATTATAATATAAACAAATAACTGGCAGTTTGAATGGACGTTATAAATTGATTATTGTCTGTTATTAGTTCAACTATTCATTTCTGTTTACCATGATAAATATGTTGTCATATTGAATTTGAGATAACCCATTTTGATGCAGGGATGGACCGGTTGGAGGGATTTAACCGAATTCCTCAAATATGTTGTTTATATTCATATTATTATATGAAATGTTTAAGTAGTATGACGAGACGATTAATTTACTATTGATCATTTAATTAAAATTCAACATTTGTTTGTTATTAACCAATTGATGATATTGGTTGAGTTATTGGCAACAGTTGGCTTAGACATGAATCGTTTTATGAACATTGATTTACAGTCAAGAAAATCAATAGAAATAAGATTATAAGAATTGATTTTTATAACCAAACGGATTTTGGAATCTATTTTATATAGATTATTTGACTGAAGGTTTATTAAAAGAAATAAATAATTATTTTTATCTAGTAAATGTAAATTGAGTATATAAAGCAAATTCTTATGTAATGAGTTTTACAAGCAATGAGCGAGAACTAACCAAATGGTGAAGGATTGAATTAATTGTTTCAAATAATAACTAATGGCGATTATTTAATTAAATTTGATTGTTAATCAAATTAAAGGAAATTATCTAAAGTGATTAAAAGAAAGGACTAATGGAATTGGTTAACGGATTAACCTTGTTTCGAGTTTTCTAAAACAATTGTTTTAAACCAAAATTGATTGTTAAATTAATTAATAAATTACCAGTTATTTTTAAAATCGATTACCATTTTAATTATCTGAATGGAAGGTTAACTACTAATGTTGCAGCAGAACAAATTGATTTCTAAAAATGTTGGTATTGATTATTATTATTTTAATATAATAATCAAAGCGATAAAACTTGGAACTAAATTCTTTTCGTGGAAATTTATGAAGCCTATATATATATATATAACATGAACTCGTATTAGGAATTTCATTGATCCAACTTTTATAAAAATCCAAATTAGCAATTATTAAGGCCAGCTATAAAGGGATTAAGGTTGTAAGAGTCAAAACAAGTTCAAAATGGGATTTGTAATCTGAAGAAAGTTGAAGGGAGTTTAAAAGCCTAAAGATGGAGAAATAGAAATGCTTTTAATTTTGAAAGCGTGATTTTGGAATTGTATAAGAGTTTTCAAAAGAGAATAAATGGAGTTAAAAACCCATGTTTAAAATCGTAAAGTAAATAGAAGTGTTGGGATAATTGTTGCAATGTGATTTTGTTGATAAACTTCTATCTATTCCGAAGATAAGAATGTTGTCGACTCAAGGTCTGAGACATAAATAAAATACCCCAACTTGAATGACTTCAGGATTGTCCAAGGGTGAAATTAGTTTAGAAACGAGGGTAGTTGAGGGGATTTAAATAATATTTCCGTGAGGGATATTATATACTATAATTCGAAGAATTATAAGTTGAGTGACTTGGAAATTAAGAGTGAAAAGCAATATTTCAATTATTGGAAGATTTAGAAATTTAATTAACAATTGTTTAACTAAAGAGGCCAACTAACGCTGCATACTGACCAATAAATCCAATTTATTTTCTTCTATGGATGATGGTTGTTTTATTTTGATAGTTAAATCACCGACTACAAAAATCTGACCAAATCGATTGTTGGTACGGAAAGTCAGGGATCAAATTTATATTCGAAAACCATTCTGACCAACAAATACGTAAATGTTGAAGATGTTCAAAAGATGGTCGAGATGGAACAGTTGAAGACCGTGGATCTTCATAAACAGAAGGATTGCTGTCGAATTTCTCTGACTTGCAACCTGAGGTTTTTGACGTGATTCAGTCGTGGTTGAGATTTTGTGGATTGCAAGGACTACTCACTACTGATCTTTTGGATGTAGTAGGAGAGTGCCTTCAGTTCATCCTGTTCCTTGATGACTCGTATGGATGAGTGTTTGACATAGTATTTCCCACAAACCACATACATTGATTTTTACAAATATACGAAGTTGGTGGTAAAGAAGGGCACTTCTTTTGAACCCCGAGTATATTTGTGGGCGTCAATTAGTGATTTGACGGATCTGACAATGTGGAATTCAAAATAAATGACGACCAGATGTTCTGAAGGTAAATTTTATACCTCAAGCCTCACAACAAGGAATGACAAAAATCGGGCAGGCAGCATGGCTATGTGGGTCGCTCCTATTAGGGTGTATAATCACCTATCTAGAGAAATTTCATTTCCTTCTCTAATTTATTTCGATGTTGTCCCTTTTTTGGCAAACAGTTGCTGATCCTAACCATTGGTGATATTCATTCGATACACTCAAGCGAAATGAGTGGTCGGTCATGTGTGGGCCGCGTTGCAAGACGTTCTTGTTGAACCCAGTGTATTCCCCTCAAGAGATGCACTATTGGAAGATGGTTCCATACCTTGTCATAGTCTAGATTCAATCTCCAATAAGCGCCGCGGTTTTGATTGTATACTATATATGTGGAGAGTGAGATGCAAGCGCTCCACTAGATTATTATTTACTTGTATTTAGACACTATTATAATATTAGAATAAGACATGATTTCAAAATATTTTGGGTTATAGTATGGTAAAAACCATCTGCATTTATGTGTGGGCTGGTCTTACTATTATCCTTTTCTTTTAAAAGGATTTTTGACTTTAAAATCAATATGGATGTTAATTAAGCTTGGTGGGTTTCTCACTCGGTTCATCAGACTGACGGGGTGTTTAATGCTCAGGGTAGACCTGGTTGTACAGGTCCAGATTATCGAATGCTGCGAAGTCCAGAGACGAGCTGGAGGTGTTCAAACGTATGATATCTAGTATCTATTCCGCTGTGTGACCGTATATGAAGACATGTTATTATAACTATCCAGATGTGATAATGTACTCTGATAATTGTAAGTTTTATTTAATGCTCTCAATAATGATTTATTTTTATATTATATTTTGTTCCGCTGCGATGTGAGACTCTGTGCTGTGTTTGGTTCTCCTTCTTCTATTCTAATATTTCTCTCTTTCTCTTCTCATTCTCGAAATTATTTCTGCTGACATCTGGATTTCCAGCATAATTTGGGTTGGATTGATGTTGTTTAGTCAGCTCAAAAGGTACCAGAAAATTGGGTCGTCACAGGGTCGACTCTCTTCTAGGAGGTTTTGGGAAAGGTAGGGATCCTCGTACATTAAGGTAGATGTCGAGTAGAGAAGAATTGAGCTCAGTATACTAATCGTACATGTTCTCTCTCCAGGGTCGTACATTGCATTCGTTCTTTTCCGAGGCCTTTCCTCTTTCTTTATTCTGGCTATTGGTGTTGGATGGACCTCCTCCTTTGGTGGCAAGGACCTCGAGGCTCTCCATCTCAATGCTGGTGTCTTCTTATCGGAGGAACCGCCCGACCTCTACAAAGAAATATTTAATGTCCTTGAGGGGATCTCTGGTCAAAGAAATTGTCGGTTCTGGACACCTGCGATGGCACCTATAAGCACCATCAATGGCTCAGGTCGATCGACTGATGCTATGACTTCACTGAATCTTTCGAGGAAAGATCAAAGTGTCTCTCCCGAATGTTACTTGATGGAGGTCAGGAACATGACACTTTTTGGTTGGGAGATGTGAACTCTGGATTGCTCGATGAAGCGGGTGAACAGTGTGTTACAACTGCCGATCTACTCTGTTGTTAGCTTCCGAAACCACATTCTGGCTAGATCTGTGAGAAAGAGTGCGTAGCACTTGGCCATAACATTGGTCGATGCAGAGAGTACTTCCATATGACACATGTATCGCATGAGGTGGACAGTCGGGTCAGTTCGACCATTGTAGGGTTCAATGGTTGGGAACTTAAAGTCCGGAGGATTGCGGGAGTTTCTAATTTCCCTGGTGAAGGGGCTGCAGTGGATGTTGTCTATATCCTGTTGAGAAGACATGCCCCGCTTGAAGCGTCGGATGATGCTTGTAAGCTGGTTTCCATCTCTAAGGAGTCACTGCCATGAATCCAGCTCTACATTCGGGAGAGCTCCAGCACCAGGGTCCAATGAAAGCATGCTAGGAAGGGTGGCCTTTGGTTGGCCTTGACCTCCGAGAGTTGGGTGAAGGTGAGGACGAGGGTGAACCCCATATGGCAGTTTTGGACGGAATGGCGCCTCTTGAACCTGAAGAAAATTGGACCAGGTCGTACCCATGGCGGAAGGTCCGGGCCGATCCAGCATATCATGTGATGTTCGGGGATCGGCGTTGCCCCCGGTCGGGGCGATGCTAGAAGGGTTTATGGTAGCATTTTTCTCCACTAGTCTAGGAGCTGGTATGGTAGAGTGGTCTTCCTAGTTAGAAAGGAAGGCTCCACCAGCCCTTTGTTTGAGGAGAGGCGGCATAAGACGATTCTGCTATAAGATGCTAGGTTGTAATGGGAATGCATTAATCCTGATGGGCCCAGCGGTTGCTCGATTGGTCCAAGGGGTCGAGCTGGTCTTCGGAGTAGAAGTAATACGATCGAACGACCTAGATATTGATCGCGAGCCTCCTGGGAATCTGCATCTGCGGCTGCTTTGGTAGCTGGAAGCGATACTCCTGGTTGTGACTGGACTGGAAGTGAAGCCGAGCCATGAGGAAGCAAACGTGTGATCTAATCACTGGCCTAAATCTGTGCAAACCAAAGATCAGTTTCTGCCGC
>JASFAX010004161.1:0-40211 GCA_030737875.1 Allium sativum
TTGGATTAGTAATGTCCAATAAGAATACTCATTAGAGATAGGATCAGCAGTATCCTAGAATGAGTAAACTCGTTAGAGATGGGGTTAGTAATACCTTAGAGCGAGTTAAGAGTTACGAACTTATAATTAACGGATTTTTGTTATTTATAATCTATTCTTTGAAATATGATTATTATAAATATAAAGTTGTATATATTTTGAAAAGATAATCAACCATTAAAATTTAAAATTAAGATAGTTAATTTTACAATTTTTAGCTACGTTCCTTTTCGAGGACGAAAAGTTTTTAAGTGGGGGCGATTGTAACAACCCGCAAAATCAGGACCAATTTAAAATTTTTTATTTTAGGAAATTTTAATGAATTTTGATAATATAAAATAATTTATTTAAATAATAATGATCACAAATTTGATTTAAATCGAAGTTAGAATGAATGATTTAATTTTTATTATAAAAAGAGTTAGAAATAACGCGTAGTTTGAAAAGTCAAACTTGAACTTTGACTGACCGTACAGGATGCAAAATTTAACGGATTTTAGTGAAACCAAAAATATTAGAATCTATTTAAAAATATCTTTCCAACGAATCCGAAAAATCGAAATTTCATAACGGGAATTAAAAGTTATGGCCAATTCAATATTTAGAAAGGTCGCTATGAAATTTATAAGGGCCAAAATGCTACATTTTGCAGAATAAGAAATTAGGACCCGAAACCATCTCCATTGGTTTTAGAATGTTGTTTACATATAAAAATGACTATAAGAACTTATATTTTTGAGTTTCGGAAAAATTCCACTATTTTTGGTATTTTTAAATATTAAAATATACACCTGAAAAATAGAATTTTTGCAAACGAACTCCGAATTCGACGAAACCAGTTTCTATGGATTCGGAATATTAAATTAAGGTTAAATTCTAAAATTTATAATTTTTCGAATTATTTTGTGGCCTGTATAATTTTTACAGTGAAAATACAGCCTATTTTCAGACTTCGGAAATTTATAATAAATTCATACGGAATCGGAAAATTACGAAATCAGGTTCGTTGGGTTCGTAATGACCTGAAATAATTATGTTTAAAATTTTATTAATTTTGGAATCAGCATGTATTTATAAGAATTTTTGAATTGAAGAAAACAGTTGAAAATTGAGTAATTGGGCACGTAATGATATTTGGGCCCAAACCAAAATTGAACTCATGGTATATATTATCTTTTTCTGAGATTTAGGCTGAAATTCGAAATGCACAGCAGCCACTTCTCTTTTCCATCATTTTTCCCAATTTCCATGGCGGCTCCCTCTTTCTCTAAAATTCATAAAAAATAAAATCTCTTCAAACCATAGCAAATTATATGTCCTCTCGAAGGTCTCGACGATACGAAGCTAATGGTGTAGTCCGTTTTGTCAAACAGCGCTCGGATTCGCCGGAATATCGTCTTAAAGCTCGCTGTTTTCGAAATTCAGAAGCTCAAAACGTAAATTAAGAAATTCCCGTGAATCGAGGAAGAATTAGACGAAGTCACGAACACGGAAGTTCTTCGTCTACGTGAGGTGGAGGTGCTCGCCAAATTTCAGGCAGTTTGGAGGTGTGAGGCGGCCTGTGGGACCCGCGAGGCGAAATCCGTTCTAGGCGATTTCCCGATGATCGGAGAAGCTTTAGGGGCGGCTCTTTCTGGTGGTGGTGCGTCTCGCCAAGACGAAGACATTGGCGGTGGTCCCGTGGCGTCAGGTGGCCTGAAGCAGCGGCAAATTGCGGTCAAAGTTCGGCGGTGAACAGTGTTTCGCGGTCAATGGGCTGAGGGTATTTTCTATTTTATTTTTAAATTATTTAATTAATTTCCAGAACTTTAAAATTGCATAACTCACTCATACGAAGTCGAAAATCGACGATTTCAGGTGCGTTGGGATCGTGGCGACGAGATGGACGCGTGGACACTAATTTTGTCCAATTCTGAGACAGTGAAATTTTTAGGTATTTTCACGAATATTAATTAATTATTTAATTACCCGATCTTTAAAAATTCATAACTCTTTCATACTAGGTCAGTTTGACGAACCGTAAATTGCGTTGGAATCACAAAATTAAGAGCTTCGCGATGGCGCAGACCGCAGCTGAAAAGGAGACAATAAAATTTTGGCCAAAAATTCAATGTGAGGATTCTAATTTTATTTGTTTAATTAATTATAAATTATTTTCTTGCATTAAAAATAATTGTTTGATCGTTTAATTCTGACCTGAAATGTTGGGTGTTGTTTGGAGTGATAATTGTTGTTTGTTGAATGATTGTTGTACATGATTTGCAAATCCGCTTGGATTTATATATATCTTATTTGTGGTTGGAGAAATGGGATCTAAAATGAGATCATAACATATTTTATTCAGTATATATATATATATATATATATGTTAAGATTGGATTAGAACTTGTAAAACAAATAAAATCCTCTTTTATTTTTAGAACATGTACACAAATGAATTTCTTTTTGTCCTTAAAAAAAAAAGTTTTTATTTACATTTCTGTTATTAATAAAAGAACAAGTTTTTATTTACATTTCTTTGTAAATAAATGAACACATTTAGATGTGATAAAAAGAGTTAAAAAGACAATCTTTTTATATTGAAAACAAAAGATGTAATTTTGACGTTGAAAATAAAAAGATGATCTTTTTATATTTAAAATAGAGGAGTTATCATTTTTACATTGTAAAATAGAAAAGGTCATATTTTTACATTACAAAATAGGTTAACCCTTTTTTTTCACCTTCCTTTGTAAATGATAAGACCAAAAATATGTTATTCACATTATTGATGTTTATATGGTGAAAGAAAGGAAATAAAGTTTTGTTAGTCATTTTGTTTACATTGCTTTTGTAAATAAATGAACAGAAATATAAAGAAAAATCATTTTTCTATGTAACCAAAAGAGAACATAATTTGTGAATTGTTTTTATTTACATTTATATGTAAAACAAAAGAGAACATAATGGGTAAATCATATTGTTTACATTTTATATGGAAACCAAAGGAGAACATAATGTGTGAACGGTTTTTGTTTACATTTTCTTTGCAAAAGAAAAAGAGTAAAACATGTTAATCACTTTGTTTACATTTTCATTGTAAAAGAGAAAGAGTAAAATATGTTAATCACTTTGTTTACATTTTCTTTGTAATATAAAAAGAGTAAAACATGTTAATCAGTTATGTAAATAAAAAGAATAGAATTTAGAAATATATTTATTTACATTTCCTATAGTAGGTAAAAATAGAATTGTTAATGCTGAATATTTTATCGTCATTTTGAATGCGGTAAAAATTGAATAGTTAATGTTGAATATTTTATCGTCATTTTGAATGCGGTAAAAATAGAATTGTTAATGTTGAATATTTTATCGTCATTTTGAACGCGGTGAAAATAGAATGGTTAATGTTGTCATTTTTATCGACATTTTTAGTGCGATAGAAATAGACAATGTTAGTGATTCATTTTTATCGACATTCTTGGTGCGATAAAAATAGACAATGTTAGTGATTCATTTTTATCGACATTTTTGGTGCGATAAAAATAGACAATGTTAGTGATTCATTTTTATCGACATTTTTGGTGCGATAAAAATAGACAATGTTAGTGATTCATTTTTATCGACATTTTTGGTGCGATAAAAATAGACAATGTTAGTGATTCATTTTTATCGATATTTTGGTGCGATAGAAATAGACAATGTTAGTGATTCATTTTGTTTGACATTTTTGATGCGATAAAAATAGCGATGTTAATGATACATTTTTCTATGTAATTAAAATATGAATTCCCATCGCATAATAAAGATTACATTTTTCTATGTAATTTAGAGGTGAATTAGAACGATAAAGTAAAAATAACATTTTTCTATGTAATTTATATATGAGTTATAACGGTATGATAAAAATTTAGAAATATATTTGTTTACATTTTCTTATGTAAGTAAAAAGAATGGAATTTGAAATTACAATTATTTACATTTTCTTATGTAAATAAGAAGAATGGAATGTAGAAAAACACATATTTACATTTTCTATTGTAAATGAAAAAGAACAATATTCTTGTCAAGACTTGATTAGTGAATTTAAATTGTCATTTTGAGTTAACATGTCAAAATAGAAAATGAACCTTTCTACACATTAAAAGGATTAATTAGAAATGAACATTTTGTGTCATTAAAAAGAACTGATTAGAAATGAACACTTGGTGTCATTAAAAGATTAAATTAAAAATAAACATTTTTTTTTATGCATAAGAAAAGAGACTAAAACAAAATACTCATTTTTGTATATTAAAAGTGAATTAGACAAAATGGACATTTTTGGCACATTAAAATGAATGAAGTAAAAATAGACATCTTTATTCATTGAAAAAGATTAAACAAAATTCTCATTTTGTTGCATTAGAAGTTAAGAAACAAAATCATCATATTTGTTTATGTTGAGAAAAAGAATGGATTTAAAATGTATGTTTTCATACATTAAAAAGAACGAATTAAGGATGTATATTTTTATACATTAAAAATAATGAAGTCAGATATTCATTTTGTCATTAAAATGAATGAGACCAAAAATATGCATTTTTGTAAATAAATAAAAGTCACGATTTTTATTGTCATATGTTCATAATAAAGAGAATTGAAATATTTGCCTGTGATGTTGTATTTTGATGTGTTAAATGTGATGTTAGTATATTCAAAATTGAATATTACACTTCCATTTACAAGTCATCCGACTTGTTTATGTGATTGGGACGATTATTTTTACACATCGCCCAAGTGCACAAATAATTTATTATTTGTTTGTTGGCTGAAAACCCCACACGGGTATTGGGACAATACTTGACTGACACAAATCCCAATGTTTAATTATATGTCTATCGATTGATCGACAGGCTGCGATGAGCGTTATTGTTTTATTTTAATGCTCACACAGTTGACATTGTCACTCTGGTTGTTAATGGATGGATTGAGGATTATTTCCTGTTATTACCCTATACATGAAATGTATGAAACCCATATGACCCAAATTATATGGTACATGGTTGAGTCGCATTCCAATGCAGAATTTCTTTTTAAATAAAGAATTTTTATATAATGAAAGGATTTTTGTAAAATAAAAGATTTTGTATTATAAAGAATATTTTACATTCAGAATCTTTTATATATAGAATATTTCATTGATTATTTTAAAATATGTTTTTTTTTATATAGTAATGAATTAATATCTTTAAGATAAATCTTTTATTTAAGATTATTAGATTTTAACAATTATGTTTGGTGATTGATATGTGAATTGGATTTGCAGTGGACGATGTTTTAAATAACATTTATCCTTTAATCCAATTTACATTGAAATTACTATTTGAAATTTATAAATCTATTTTATAAATTTAAAAGAAGATTTGCTAAAAATCAGACTTTTCCAAATTAATATATTAAATTGGAATTAAGTGGAAATTCGATTGATAATAATCGAGATGGGCTTCTGTAAAAGAAGACCGATATTATATATGGAATTTAAGAGGCTTTGCCGTTATTCCATTTATAATATTAGTCCGATACAGAAATTTATAACGATTATTTGTTGATTTGGTTTCTGTAGAAATTCCATATTTTGAAAATTGGTTTTGGGTTTATCGTGAACTGTGTCTTAAATGACACTAGTTCTTTAACCCAATTTAAGACAAGATTGGCTTATTAAAATTAATAATCTTGTAATAATGATTCTCGTATTAAAAATCAAAATTGGAATATTAATAAATCTTTTTAGAAAGATAAAAAAATTAATTTATTTTATCTTTGATAAAATTAATGAGAACCTTTTAACATAAATAATAATTTTTATTTAAAAGGATATTCAAAGTTGGAATGTGGCGTATAGTTGGTTTTAATTACAAATACGCGAGTTATTCAGAAAGACCGGGTCTAACCCATTCTGAATAATCATCACGACGATCAAGAGTCGAAGATGAAGACGGTGACTGAAGACCGGAGAGCTTCACATCGTTTGGTTGATGGTGACTAATATCTTGAATTGGGACTGATCCCCCAAGGCAAGGTAAAAGTGATGATCTTCCAGACGTACTGGAGATCGACGGATACGTTGTTTCGTTCAGACCCAGAACGGACTTGTAAATGGATAGCATGCCTGACATTGAAATTTATTTCATGTAATCAAATTGGTTTTTATTTAATATATAAATGCATGGTGGCGGAGGATTTATTCTCTTGCTTAACACCCTTTTGTATGTTAAATAATTACCGATCGCATGATATGAGTTGTTGATGTGGTATGCCAAGTTGCACTTGATCAAGGCTTATTGTTGCAAAGCAGAGCCTTGTGGGATGATCAAAGCATAGTCTATTTAGGCATAGCTTTGTGTATGACGTGACCTCACGAGCCTCACAGCACGGTAGAGTCTAAAACGGGAGAAGGGAACGCAGGGAGTGCGCACGTTTCTTTCTAGCTAGAGTGGTGCCAGGGACCTACCAGCGCTGGCATTTATTCATTGTGGTTGTTGGATTGTTCGAGGCCTCGGTTTATGCGGTCGCCACTGGC
This sequence comes from Allium sativum, assembly GCA_030737875.1. Lineage (NCBI taxonomy): Eukaryota > Viridiplantae > Streptophyta > Magnoliopsida > Asparagales > Amaryllidaceae > Allium > Allium sativum. Next base: position 6,581 of record JASFAX010004161.1, read on the forward strand.
CATAGTATAGGTCCAAAAGGACCGGGAAGCGTGTGTTCAGGAATTGCCAATCCATTAAGCGTTAACGTATGGACCGGCCCTGCAGGATCCAAGGGTTGGACAGAGTACCAATCCTGGGGCATTGCTAGAGTGTCTCGAATCGGTAAGGATCTCCTCCCTAGCCTTGACTCAGATGGAAACCCAAATTTCCAATACGACATCACGCGGTTTTGATTGTATACCTATATATGGCGACATAGTGGGATGGGGCACTCATGCCGTCTAGGATTGATACATTTACTTTGATGTATTTCAAATTGGTTGCACACTATTATTATACAATACCGTGTTTATCGTATCAAGCATCTTTTGATCATTATAAGGTAAAACCCTATCCTCCGGTTTGCGTTGCATTGTGTGATGGGATTTGGGTCTTATAATGGTTTCATTTTTCTAAAAAGCATTGCGCTATTTTGACGATTTACTTTAGTCATGCACTTGCAATCCATAGGAGAAAACCCGTTCCGCGAAAGTGGCGTGGTCCTGTGATTAGCCTTATTATATTATATAGGTTAAGTAGAATTCTCACACCAGTCCCATGACTGACCTGTAGTTTGTCCACTAGCAAACTCGGGTGCCCATATCTTCCACACGGACAGTCGAGTAGCTATTTTTGCAGATATATTAAACAGGATTCTGGGTTGAAGCTTAAAGCTGTGTCCAAAGATAGAAAGTTTTCCGCTGTGTTCTTCCGTTGCAGTATATTACATTTTTGTATTTATCTTCCGCTGTAATTTTATTCCAATGTACTCTGATATGTATATTCTGTACTCTGATGTAACATTATATGATGATATGTTATAAAAGTCTTCTGTTATCTGTTGTAATGTGTTGTATGCCCAAAGTTAAAGTATTCGTAGATTTTCACTTTTTGGGTCAGACCTGTGTGGTTTATGGTCGATTCAAAGGGTGGGAATTTGCGGGTCTTTACAAATATATTTAAAAATCTATATTCGGTTATAAAATAAATTTCATAACTTCATTTTTATGGTAAATTAATATTTCAAACAATTGATTTATCAGCCAAGTGTTACTAATTACTCAACCAACACTGCCCATTGATTAAAATAAAACAAATATTGAATTTCAGTTCAATGGTCAACAATCAAATCAATCATCCAGACAAATGGGTTTAAACAGTTCATATAATGATAATATGAAAATATATAACATCTAATATATTTGAGGATTCTGGTTAGATTCCTCCAACCTGTTCCTCTTTGCATCCAAATGGTTACTTCACATGATATCATTCAATTCAATTTTACTGATTTAATTCTAAAAACAGTAAAATAACAGCAATTTAATATTAATCAATTTATTTAACACTAGAAAAACAACTCAGACAATTCATTAAATTAAACACGGTTATTTTATAACCATAACCAACAAGGTAAGTTACCTTCATTGCGTCCAATCGTTAAATTAACGATTTGGTATTTCACTAAAATTATACAATGTTTAATTTCATTGATTCAATCGAATATGAATATATATTTAACAAACAATAAACAGTCAACCATAGCACAAAAATAAAATAAAAAATCAACTTATATAAAATATAAGTGGGAATAATTGAGTGAGTTTAACTCACCTTGATCTGATTTTTTATTGAAGATGTTCGATTTCAGTTAACTAAAAGAACATTTCAATTAATTGAAAAGTTCTGGTTCCTTCCTACTCTGTTCACATTAATCCCAAGACGTAATGTTCACCAATAGCAATTCCAACGATACCTTGTTGGTCCGATTCTGATAGCATAGGAAAAATTTATATACATTATAAGATTCAGGATTTTTAATTTAATATAAATTTATGACCTTAAACTACTAATTATCCTTTAATCAAATAATTAGAAATTAATTACTTTGATTATGGTGTTCAAACAGAAGGCCAATTAACATTCCCAACTCCTTGCGTTCACTGTTTCGAATCCCCATCATAACTTTCACCCACTTTCCTGTATTATGCACCAAGTTATAACATTATATATAATATAATTTATATTTAAACAAATTATTTCATTAATCAAATGATTATATAACTAATTATGTTTACATAGTTTTCTGGCCGGCATGTTTTTGCTTCCAATTCCAGAACACGGCTCGCAAGAGGAATCGCCTGCCGCCATTTTAACGTTCCAGTTAATATATTTTTAATTATATATATATATATAGACTAATCCTTAATCAATTTCATATTTAGCTTGGTTATGTTTTACCCAAAAGAAGTCCAACCTTTTCTGTTTTGATTTCCATCATTCTAGGCTTCCACGATGGTTTGAAAATATCAACTACAATTTGTTTTTGTTTCAATTTCCAAAAACGGTAGCTCCCCATGTCCAAATGAATTGCTCCACTTCGGTACATCCTTTCTGCTCCTTTCAGAAATTTCAAAACTTGTGGCCAACCCTGCTCTCGACAATTCCCAGCCACCCCCCAATGCTGACCATCGGCAGCGCATCTAAGACCGGTGATCGACGCTTCCTAACGCCAACCGCCTTCGACAGCTTCATCTCGCCACCCCATCACGCCAACCATTGGCAAGCTCACCATGAACCTGTCCCAATTTCCAGTATCCACGCTGCCAAGGGTTCGTTCACTGCTGCTTCACACTCCGGCGACCAGAACATCATCGACACCCTTCGACGCGTGCACGTGATGTCGACGACAGTCAGCCCCAGTCCCAGCGAACACGACACTATTAATCGCCAGTAATCTCCTTCCAAACACCACGACTTTACAGTCGATCTCCGACCTCCACACCACTTGAAAATACATCACCACCGCACAAGTCAAGATCTCAGCATGCTCAATGATTTTATAGTTTAGGTTTTAATGAAACATTGAACAAATCTGGAGTTTTGGTGGGGGAAAGATGGGTGTCACTGGTTCATTCGTTTTATTAAGATGGAGGCGGCAAAAATTTGACCAGGGAAAGTTTGGTTGACGCACAATAGGGTTTCCGCATAATATGTATTTATAGGGTTAGCCTAAATATTTTAATATTATTTTTACTTAACGATGAATTAACGTGTGAAAATACTACAAACAACCTTCAAATCGAGATGTAATAGCTAATCTTAGCATAAAAATATATTTCGGACCCAATGGGACATGTTTCGTCAAATTCCGAGGTCATTTGTGGAAAGTCCTTTATAATTATCGATGAAAAATCAAGCTTTTAAAATTCCTATAATTAGAGAAAAAAATCCAATAAATCTAAGGCCTTGACATTTTACTAGACCTCTTCGTAACGAATCTAATGAATCTTGTTTCGTTAAATTTGGAGTTTGTTTAGCCAGTTATCTATTCGTTAAAAGTTACCCCTATCTAAATAATCCAAATAATTAAATAGAAACAGAGACATTTTTGGCCACCGAAGTCACATACGATATACGTTTGCCACGAAATTTGATTTTCTGAGAAAAAATTAACGATACGGTTCCAATGAAACTAATTTCATTGAAAACCGTGACCGTTTGCAAAAATAGCTATTTTTAGCGCTTATATACTATTGAATAAAATATTATTTAAATTCCCAAATAAATAAAATATATCATAATAAATTATTTTTATCGTATATATCTAAATAGAATATATATTCAACTCCAAATATAAATTAAACAACTCGATATCGTCAATTTTGAGTTAACCGATTTAAATTTCCTATTTAAATATATTAAATAATGTTATATTTTAATAAAGATTTCCATAGCGACTATTTTAAAATTTTAATTGGACATAACAAGCAATCTATAACACGAACTCTGGATTTTCCTTTTCATTAGAAAATTATAATCAACAAGATTCTAACGTTTCTTGTTTCACAGAAATCAGACTTATATCGAATCCAGTATATCCAATCAAAGTTCAAAACTCCATATTACGAACTGCAGCGCCATTTCAAGCTCGTTTATAATTAAATATAATATATATATTCAATTGTCGTTTTATTAATGAATTCAATATTAAAATCGATTAATATTCCAAATATAATATTTAAAATAATAAATTATATTAAGTATTTGACGACAAAAAATACGGGACACTACGTTCTTCCCTCCTTAAAAGAATTTCGTCCATGAAATTTCTAAGGTAAGAAAAATGTGATAAACCCATTCATTTTAAAATCCAGTTTATTTTAAATTGAAAACCAATTTATTATGTTAAAATAAAATTTCCACAAATACCAAAAAATTTCTAACACTTTAAATTCCTGAAAAAATTCGGTAGAGTCTCCCCTGTACGGAGTGACATCTGCGATATCGCAGGAACAAGTAATATATATACATCGACCACACGGTCGGAAAACAAAATTCAAAACCCAAAATTTTATATTTTCGTGTAGGCGTATCTTATGCGAGCGCTATTGAGCATATTTGCTCAATTTATTATGATCTATTCAACCAAAGTCAATTCTCTACCCATCTGGCACCTGTACTTAACTCAGTTTAACATATAAGTAACATATATGTGAAATTTCAATAATACTTTATTAATCCACATTCTAAATAAACCAATTTCCAAAATCAATGATATAACATCCTTCATATGCAAAAACAGGGTTAACACATTCATTTCTAATTCATATGCGGTTTCATTTCAATTTATTACTTTGGAGTTAATTTCTCTTGGTTTCCAATTCATTCATCTCCATTAAACTGGTGATTAGTTTTATTCAACAATTTATCAACCAAACAACAACAATTCACAATAACCAACCAATACACAACCAATTAATCAACTGAATTTGCATTCCATATTAATATTTACTTATATTCACCTGGGTTTAATATCAATTGATTTATATCAAATTGATTTCCATTACGTTTTTATTAATACGATTTCCTAATTCTAAATTTATTCAATCCCATAAATTATGTATATAGGAATTTTGGCGTTTAATTCACAGACGTTCTTGCTTAACTCAAGTTAAATCTCCATTTCAAATGATTCGTTTTAATTTCAAATTAAACTCCTCATTTACTATTTCATATGGAAATATTCTTTGGTTATATTAAACCATTTCAAATTTTGGTTCAATTAGAATCCTATTCAAATCAATCAACCAAACAACTAAACCAGTATCTCAATAATTTGGTAAAATTATTTCCTTTCTATATAAAAAAATATATTTTGGGTAAAATTATTTCATTTACCTTCTTTACAAAACAATATTGTGTCCATTATTAATTCAAATGCTTCTCAACATTTGAACTGACCTAACAACACAATACAAAACATTTGTATATAAAATTCACAAATATGCTCTCTCATATATATAATCAACTCAATCTAGGGTATTGCTAACCCCATCTCTATCGAGTTATACCAGATAGCCAAGGTTATTACTAAACTAATAGCTCTGATACCACTGTAACGGCCCGAGAGATTTTCAACCCCGAAAATCGTCACAGAATATCATGTCAACTATTCAAGCCTCGAAAACACCGGATCGTTATTGAAAGAATATAGAGGGTGAGATAAGAAAGAAAGAAATATTAGAATAGAAGAAGAAGAAGAAGAACACAACGTAGAGTCTCAAATCGTAGTGGAATAAATTATAATATAAAATTAAATCTATATAGAGAGCTTGAAATAAAACTTACAGTCATCAGAGTACATCACACATCTGGACAGTTATAATGACTTGTCCTTATATACAACACACATCGAAATCAATATATATCATACGTTTGGATTTCTCCAACTTGTTTCTTCACTGCATTCGATAACCTGAACCTGCACAACCTGATCTAACCCGAGCATTACAAATGCCAGGTCAGTCCAGTTTCAACAAGAACATCTTGCAACCCGGGCTAAACATGACCGGCCCCTCACATCGCTTGAGAGTACCGAATATATCATTACCACGGTTGGGGGCCAGCCAACCGAACCAATAGCATACATATAAAAATAAAAGGGACAACCGAAGGCATTTGATTTCACCAGATCAGGTAATGATATACCCTTTTGATGGGTGCGACCCACATAGCTATGCGACCTACCCGATTTTATACCATTTCCTGATTGAAGAAGCTTGAGGACATAATTTATTAATTACTTAATTTACCTTGATTATTATTTTAGAACATCTGGCCACCATTCACTTTGAATGTCACATCGTCAGACCCGCAAGATATTCATTAATTGACGTCTATAAAAATACTTTGGGTGTTTACGTAAAAAGAACGAATTCCTCAGCCACCAACAAAGTACGTTTGAAGAAATCAATATATGTAATCCTTTGGAAATACTCTGTCAGACATTCATCCATATAAATTGTCCTAGGACTGGACAAACCGAAGGCACTCTCCTACCATAACCTTGAGTTACCCTATGGATCAGTAGCGAGTAGTCCTTGCAAATCAGGAAAATCACATTCACGACTGAATCACGTCAGAATACCTCTACGTTGCAATACAGAGAATATTCGACAAGCAATCCTCCCGCTTATGAAGATCCACGGTCTTCAATTACTCCATCGCCTATCTCCAACGTAACATATTTGCTGGTCAGAATGGTTTTCGAATATAAACTCAATCCCGGTCTTTCCGTACCAACAATCGTACTGGCCAAATTTGATAGTCGGTTATTTAACTATCAAATTATGGTATAAAATAAAATGAGTTCACTGATTCAGTACTCAGCATTACTTGGCCTTTACTTAAAAACAATTAACGAAAGATAATTTAAACTCTACAAAATATTTCGATATTAAAAATATCGCTTTTTAATTCTTATTTAACATAAGATTAATTCCAAAACTAATTTATTATAATACTTAGAAAAGATCCTATAATCAAATCCTTATTGTTTTCAAAACGTTTTCTATATCACTTCTCCTTATCTATAATTGGGAAAATTAATTCATCTTATCATTCGTAAAACAACGTTACAAATCTCTTTTGTTTCATCATTTGGAAACAAAACAAATCCTTATTCTTTTAGAATAAACCCATTTTAGCACTTCACTTTTCATTTCCTTTTTACTCGAAAATATCATTATAATTTTACACACCATCTTCTTTATTTCCTTTATTTCGGGGAATTCCTTATATATACATATATTCTCAAATATTTCTATTTCCGTTACTTTGGAAATCTCCTCTTATTTTCTTAATTCTGTTTATTTCTGTTACTTTGGAAATATCATTATATTCTCAAATCTCACAATTTACATTGCGTTATCATTTCTTATCTAGAAATGTTCTTAACCTCTTTTCCATTACAAAATAATATCATTCTCAGATAATCCTGAAGTTATTCAAGTGGGGTACTTATTTACCACTCAGACCTTGATTAACATTGTTCTTATCTTCAGACGGATATGAATTGAAATTCAAAAACTGATATTTATTCTAATATCAAATCAAATCTCATCTAGCCCTTTTACTTAAATTATGGTCTATAAAACTTCTTACCTTTTTAAAGTATCTCTTTTTAAATACAACTTAATATATTGATTAAATCACTTCTTAACCTTAACTTCTTTCAAAGCATTCATTATATAACTAGAATTTATTATTACTAAATCCCATTTTAAAATCCTTTACCAAATTCACTTACAAATCCCTTTTTGAAAATCTCATTTCAATTTCAACCATTTTATTTAATTCCATTATTAAGTATCGCCAATTCAAATCACGCTTTGACTTCTCATTTCCTTTTATAAACTTTGTTTATAAAATCACAGGTTTAATATAAACCCCTTGATATCTTGATTTCCCTTTTCCTCCTTATTTCAAATGTTGAGTAAACATTTATTTAAACCATCCTATGCACTTATAATTCCTTTTATACCTTTGTTATAAAACTCGGGTTTTATATTGAAAACTCTTTATAAATTCTTTTCAAAACTCAGCCACATTCCATTTCAAAATTGGTTACTTACTTAAATGTATTTCATTTAAGAAGTAATTACTTAAATGATTAAAATAATATTTTACTTCATTATTCTAGAATTAGTATTAAATTTCTTTTTAAAATCTTATTCAAGTTAAATAGCTATATTCTAAATTATTTCATTTCTAATTGGCACAAACTAATTTAATTAAATAATCAATTTCATGTAAAACAGTTGACTTGGTCAACTCTAAAACTTTATCAACTTTAACTCATCTCTTCATTTAAATTAATTAATGAATTAATTTAAATGAACTCATTTAAATTAATAAATTAATTTAACTAAAAATTATTTACTTCAATTAATATTAAATAAATGATAATATAATTCCATTTTAATTGTTTCTTAAAAATAATTAATCTCACTTGTAAATCCTTACATTAATTAAGATAAGGCACATGCTCCACCACGATTGATTTCCCTTTTCATAAACTTTATTTTTAAATAATATATTTAAAAATTTATATTCACTTATAAAATAAATTTCATAACTTCATTTTTATACCGATTTATCTGACAGTAAATTAATATTTCAAACGATTGATTTATCGGCCAACTGCTTCCAATTAGTCAACCAACACTACCCATTAGTTAAAATAAAACAAATGTTGAATTTCAGGTCAATGGTCAATAATCAAATCAATCATCCAAACAAATGGGTTTAAACAGTTCATATAATGACAATATGAAAATAGATAACATCTGATATATTTGAGGAATCCGGTTGGATTCCTCTAGTCTGTTCTACTCTAGAACCAAATGGTTACTTCACATGATATCATTCAATTCAATTTTACTAATTTAATTCTAAAAACAGTAAAATATAGGCAATTTAATATTAACCAATTTATTTAACACTAGCAAAACAATTCAGCAATTCTAATAATTCATTAAATTAAACACGATTATTTTTTAACCATGACCAACAAGGTAAGTTACCTTCATTGGGTCCAATCATTAAATTAACGATTTGGTATTTCACTGAAATTAAACAACGTTTAATTTCATTGATTCAATCAAATATGAATATACATTTAACAAACAATAAATAGTCAACCATTAGCAACCATAGCACATAAAAATAAAAACCCAACTAATAAAAAATATAAGTGGGAATAACCGAGTGAGTTTAAATCACCTTGATCTGATTTTTCGTTGAAGATGTTTGATTTTAGTTAATTAAACGAACATTTGAATTAAAAAAAACTTCTGATTCCTTCCTACTCTGTCCACATTAATCCCAAGACATAATGTTCATCAATCGCAATTCCAACGATACCTTGTTGGTCCAATTCTGATAGCTTAGGCAAAATTTATATACATTATAAGATTCATGATTGTTAACTTAATATAAGTTTATGACCTTTAACTACTAATTATCCTTTATCAAATAATTAAAAATTAATCACTTTGATTACGGTGTTTGTAACAACCTGCATTCTCGTTGAATATTTATTTCATTTTCATACGAGGTCGTATAGTCGTTTAACTTTGGGGAGCGACTATTGCGATCATTTCCCATGTTCATGATTTTTATTGAATTTAAATGACTGTTTTGCCCTTGGTGAGTCTTGTTTCGCCTATAACTTTTGATTTGTAAGGAGTTTTGACCTGAAACCACTTCCATTGGATTCAGATGATGGTTTACCTTTCCATAGAGCGGTCACACTAGCCAAACGGACTTACCGTTTGGGAGATATGGCTGAAACAAGGTTTAGAAGGTGAAAACATAGCTTAACTGGGCCTAATTTGGGTGATTAGCAACAAGGCTCATTAGGGATTTCGGGATTAAGGTTACATAAAGGCTGAAAAGGGTTAGAAATACCTTTCTTTGTCATTTTTACAGCCGCCACTTACCTCTCTTCAACCCTAGCAATGGCCTCCACCTTCTAAATCTCTTCAAAACAACTCCTAATTGCTTTCTAATAGCGTATTAGCTTAATATTAATCAAATCAAGGAAAATTAACACCAAATAAGAGTTGGAGCTGCTGTGTTTCATAGGAATTCAACCAAAAACAGTAGTAAAGTTCAGATCTATAATTCATTTGTGGCTAAGGTGAGTGATTTGCATTGTTTTTCACTATTTACGGCAAATTAGGGGTGATTAGTGTTAATTAGCGAAATTATGCATGTTAAAATTCTGGAAAAATATGTATAAATTCATAAATATTATTTTAGGGCTCTGATAGAAATTTGGGTTAAGTCAGACATGTTTTGTTAATTGTATGGTTAAGTCATGATTAAGGGGTTAAAGGAAAACCATGGGTTTTGGGTATGTTTGATCCATAATAACTTGTTAAATTGTTGTTTTGATGTTTATGGTTGATTCTATATGTTACTATTACTATTGATATGAATTGTGATTGATTAATAAAGTTAGAATGGTCGAAAACGCCATCGTATGGTGTAATTAGCTCGCTGGAACAGTTGTAGGAAACAGTGCAGGAAATGGGATCGGATCGGGCCTCGAACCCGCTCGTGAAGCACCACCCCCGAACTGACCCGATCGTGACACCATACTCATGTCTACTGACCATGAACCGACCCGATGCTTTGGAGGAGGCATCACGACCCACTCACTTGGAGAGCACCACGAACCAGAAGCTCACGACCGATCTGAAGCACCCCAACCCGGTGGAAGAAGCACGAATCAATCTGATGCCTGGAAGAGGTACACGAACCAAACCGGTGCCATGAACCAACCCGAGTCCAGTGACGCAACACGACCTGAACCGCTTAGTGGCCACGAACCGATGGAGGACCCGAGACTATATGATGATCACGAACCGAATGGAGATCGAACCGCGATGATGATGACCAAAACCCGAGATGAAAAAGTAGTCCAAATAGGAAGTAGAACTCAGGATCTAGATGGGAACCAACGAGTTAACTTCATGAGTTGGACTTTTCTATTGGACGTGTGCAAAGGGGTTATCGATGTCTATAGCTTTGACTCACCACTAGGAGATAGATGTTGGCTATGGATCAGTGCAGTGGAGTTGTCATGACTCCATGGGGCAAAGTAATCGTAGTAGGGCTATGAGCCAGTGCAGTGGAGTTATCATGACTCCATGGGGGCAGAGTGGACATGGTAAAGGATTAGTGGCTATGGATCAATGCAGTGGAGCCGTCATAACTCTATGGGGAATAGTAATCGTAACAAAGAATTGGGTGATCAAAGTGGTAGATATCGTATGCTTTATGCACTGAGTGAGAGATGTGAGGATGATTGCAATGTTTGATGTTTGCTATCACCATGACATGCACACCCCCTCCCCATTATTTTTACACCACGTGTTTTTGTTACCTAAGAGTATTGTACATTCTGTTGTGCTAACTTTTTTGTTGTAGGTCCAGGTTTAGGTATGGTTATGTATACCTGTTATTGTTCTGTTTTTGCTTCTTATAGCTCATACCAGATTTTTGTCCGACCCAGAGTTTTATGTCTCTTCTTATTACTCTAGGTGCTCCTAAATGAGCAGACTAGAGACAGGTTAGCTGGTTATGCATGAGTAGCTATCCGGAGACGAGCATGAGGCTTACACGTATTATTCCCATATGTCCTCCCTGTGTTGTTGCTGGTCACTACCTTGGACATTAGTAGTGTACCTTCCTATTTTGCTTTAGAGACAGTTTTAAAGATTGCAATAAAGATGGTTTGGATCATAAGTTGTATTTTGAGTTTTCCGTTGTTAGATTGTTTAGTTTTCAGCTTATACACTGTCTCGCCTGTTTTATACCAAGTTATGCTATTATTATATTTTGTTCCATGTGCTGTGAGATATACGATAGGTTTTTTGATGATTCATCGTCTTCTTTATTTTCTTTTGACAGTCGTCCCGTGTTGGTTGGGCATCAGTACAACACGTTTCGAACGAAATGTCGGCTGGTGCGGGGCGGGTCGTCACATTTGGTATCAGAGCCAGGTTGCGTAGTTAGCCAAGGGAAAGACACCAGGGTGAGATAATATATGTATATGAGAGCACATATTTGTGATATTTTGGTTTTCAAGAGCTATATATATACTATAAGTATATTTAAGGATGAAGTCGCATTGCACTGGCACCACTATGGGTATTGTTAATCGTTTTCTCTTTGCAGATTGGACGATGAGCGGATATACTAGGGGTATGGATTCCGGGGCCAATAATAGGAATGCTCCTGACATCAAGACGATGTTTACTACCTTCATGCGAGAGATATTCAGGGAGCAACTCCTAATGCTGTAAATGGTGGTGGTGCGGTAGTGCAGGCGCCTATGGCCGATTTTGCCAAGCTCTGTAAGGATTACGCTAGTCTTGGTGGGAAGCCCTTTCACGGAACGGAATTGGCTACAGAAGTTCAAGATTGTCTTGATAGTTGTGAGTGCATCTTTGAGGATTTGGGAATCGAAGATGCAATGAAGAGGAAGCTATCTTCCCATCAGCTTCAAGGACGAGCTATGAATTGGTGGAATGCTATTAACGCAGCTGCTCCTGAGGATCAAGTTACTTAAAATCAGTTTAGGACCCGCTTTAGCGACAAGTTTATCCCAGCTGCCCAGAAGTCATAGTTGTTTAGGAAGTTCTTGGGGCTTAAACAAAATGGTACGGCAGTCTCAGTATATATTGCTGAATTCGATACTTTATCAAAGTATGGATTATCTCTTTCGATACTGCCGAGAAGAACAAGAAGTTCATAACTGGTTTAGATCAATACTTTGGAGAAAGGCTTATAAACCATATTGATGAGAATTTCGAATTGATTGTTGGGAAAGCATTGAGATCAGAGAGCCTTTATCCTAAGCCCAAGACTGAAGTCGTTGGTGCATCTGCAGAGAGGCCGAAGCCGCAGGAAAGTGGTGGAGGCAAGAATAATTCTCAGAACAAAAGGAAGCAGAGTCAGACCAAGGATGGTCAGAAAAAGAAAGACAGGAAAGAGGTAGAGTGCTTTAGCTGTGGCAAGAAGGTCCATTATGCTAAAGAATGTCGAGCAAAGCCAACGGACAGGAAGTGCTTCAATTGTGGCCAAGTGGGACATCAAAAGGATAAGTGTCCACAACCTCCTAAAGAGAGGAAGATTGTGAAAGTATATGCTATTAATGTTGTTCCTTCTTCGTTGAATGCCCCAACTACGACGGAGAAAGAAAAGAATGTCGTCATTCAAGTTATGCTTTCTATTTATGATGTTCCTGTTCGAGCATTATTTTATACTGGGGCTTCCCATTCCTTCATATCTAGTGGCCTGGTAAATAGGTAGGGATTGGAACTCGAGATTGCGATAGACCTTTAGTTGTGACAAACCCGATCGGTGGTTCGACTAGCCTTAGTATGATTTTTTGAAACTTGGTCTTATTGAGTCATGGATGTATGTTTGCTTGTGATTGCTTTGTTTTGGGCTTTACTGGGTTTGGCATTATTTTGGGAGTCGATTGGCTCCAAAAATATGGGGTGGTGGTAGACTATGAGGGATTTTTGGTGACTGTTAGAGCGGATGATGGGCGAAGGGTAGTGTTTGGTGGCCTACCTAATGATGAGGTGATGGCTAGTTTTCTAAGTTCCCTCGACATTCCGTAGGACGAGTTATCAGGGGTTCCCATTGCTGGCCAGTATCCGACATCTTCGGGGAAGTGACCGGACTTCCACCACACCGAGAGATTGAGTTCCGTATTGATCTAGTGAAAGATGCCAGACCTATAGTGTTGCCACTTCGTCGTATAGCACCAAGGGAGTAGCGAGAGCTCGGGGTGCAAGTGAGCGATTTTTTGAAGAAGGGATTTATCCAAAGAAGTGTCTCCGAGTGGGGAGCACCAGTTGTATTTGCCACTAAGGAAGATGGTTCACTTCGGTTAGGTGTAGACTATCGTGAGTTGAATAAGGTGACTAGGAAGAATAAGTATCCTCTTTTGCGTATAAATGATTTGTTTGATCAACTGGAAGGAGCGGGAGTGTTTTCCCAATTGGATCTCGCGACAGAATTTCATCAACTCCGGGTAGTAGTCGAGAATATTCCCAGAACAACATTTCGAACGCCGTTTGGATTCTATGACTGGTTGGTCATGCCATTCAGGTTGGCCAATCCACCAGCATATTTTGTGGATCTTATTAATAGGGTTTTCAGGGACCAATTGAATAAGTTTGTTCTTGTGTTCATAGACGATATCTTGGTTTACTCGAGGACAGAGGAAGAACACAAGGAACATTTGAGGATAGTGATGGAGCTGTTGAGGAAACACCATTTGAAAGCGAAGTTTTCTAAGTGCACTTCTGGAGGAGGGAAGTGAGGTTCTTGGGCCTTGTTGTTTCATAGAATGGTATTGTCATGGATCCTGCAAAGGTGGCTACAGTACAAGATTGGTCTATGCCCAGGACTGCAACAAACGTAAGAAGTTTCTTGGGATTAGCTGGATATTATCGTAAGTTTATCCAAGATTTCTCCAAGATAGCAACACCGTTAACTTAGTTGACCAAGAAGAATCAAGCTTTCGTCTAGGACAAAATGTGCGAGGATGCATTTAAGGGTCTAAAGGGGAAGTTGACGAGTGCACCAGTGTTAGTTATTCCTACGGGGAACAAAGAGATGATGGTATATGTAATGACCCGCAAATCCGCAACATCGGAGTTGACTATATACATCATACGTCCAACCCAAATATCACGAAAATACGAAACATTTTTTTTAGAAGAAAGAGGTAGAAGAAGAACAGAAATAACAACACAGAATCTCACATCGCAGCGGAACAAAATATAATATATTATAACTTTTGAAATACAAAATCTCAACTGTATAACATACACTTATCAGAGTACAACACTTACAACACAAACGGAACAACACTATAACTAGATAACGTTGAAGCCTCCTGCTCCAAGCTCCTTTAGATATATCTGAAAAATCCTGAACTACTTGACTGCCCGTACAAATTTAGGCACCCAAGAGTTTAGGTAGAACAAAACAAAATAAACTCCGGGTCAGTCATGGGACTGGTATGTGTAAACAGTTTAAAACAGTTTCAGAAAACTAAATGATATCTCATAAGACCACGCCGTATAACACGGAATGGGTTTTTCCCTTATGAGAATCCAAACACTTGACTTATCTTTCAAAATCCCTTTGAAAGGAACGATGATCTTTATATCAAACTCTTTTGATATTATAATAATGTCTAAATCAAGTAAATAATAATCTAGTGGAACGTTTGCATCTCACGTTCCACATATATATACAAATCATAAACCGCAAGCACGTATTGGGTATTTGATTTCCAACTATGACAAGGTATGGAGCCACCTTCCGCTGGTATATCTCTAGAGGAGAATACACCGAGTTCAACAAGAACATCTTGCAACTCAGCCCCACATGACCGACCAATCATTTGGCTTGAGTGTATCGAATGTATATCACCAACGGTTGGGATCAGCAACCGTTTCCCGAATGAGACAGCATCGACAATAGATTTTTAGAAATAAATGAAACTCTAGATCAGGTGATTCTACACCCTAATAGGAGCGACCTACATAGCCATGCTGCCTGCCCGATTTCTGTCATTTACCGGTTGTTGAGGCCAGAGGCTACGATTTCTCATCACATCAGATTCACTTCGAATGCTACATCGTCAAATCCATCAAATCACCGATTCACGTCCTCAACTGTACATTACGTGTTAGCTAAAAGAAGTTTCCTTCTCCGCTTCCACTCTTGGTACAGTTGAAGAAATCAATGTACGTGACCTTTCTGGAAATACTCTGTCATACATTCATCCATACAAGTCACCCAGGAACAGGATGAATCGAAGGCACAATTTCTATTAATAGAAAAAGTCCTTGCACTCTACTCCATCTTCAATTATCTTTATATAATCTGATTCGCACGCTACTGCCAATACGGAGTGGTTCTTCGGATAATAATCCAACCGGTCTCTTCATATTGACCACGAGGGTCAAAACTTCGATAGTCTGTGATTTAACCATCGAATAAAAACAAGTGTTTCGATAGTCGATGATTTAACTATCGAATAAAAACAAGTGTTCATCAAATTATCAACCAATTACTAAGCCCTTAATTAATATTCAATTAATTAAATTACTTCTCTATTTCTTTACCAATATTTGTTAACCAAATATTTTCAATAACCATATTGGCCTTTTACGTTATTTGGAAAACATTTCCGAATATCGCCTTCCTTTATTTTCTAAACTTAGAAAATATCTTCTATTTATAATTGGGAAATATTCCAATTACTTATCTCTTTTCCGATCTCGTTTATTTCTATACTTAGAAAATATTCTTTATTATATTTCCAAGCTTACACTCATTTGGGTTAAAACGGATGTTGTGTAAAACATCGTTACGACAACCCAAATACTATATTCAACTAACTCTTATTCAACATTGATCTTCGAGCCTGAAATCTTACTATTTATTTGTTAATAATGAAACCAATCAAGTTGGGGCATAATTACCTCTAAGACCTTGACTGAATAACATTTATAACGTCAAAACAGATAAGACCACTTACTCGAATAATCAATACCATATAACTGATTATTCACCTTTAAACACATATACACTTTCTCTTTCTATTCTTACTAGATTTTATTCCTAGTTTTCTTTTTATATTATACTATTCTATTTCTAAGTTCGTTTCCTTATCGACTTCCATATATATCGATACGTTGATTTCTAACTATCAAATTATCTTAAAAATATTCTAACTCCTTAAATTCCCGGAAAAATTCGCCATAACCTCCTTTGTACCGGGAGCATCGGGATATTTCAAATAGCCTCCCATGGCCCTTACCAATCCAAAAAGAAAAGAAAAAGCCAAGTGGCTAGCCGATACGGCACATAAAATCTCATATATGAATTAAATACGTACCTTTTTGTCGAGCATTCTATTTATATACCTTCTAACACTTTATTCCAAACCTGTCTCCTGTATATTTATACCTGTCCAATCTATTTTAACTATACCAATCTTTTTAACTAAATTTGTTAACTAAATTTGTTAATTTACTCCTTAGTCTATTTCACTTTCATATTTGAACATGACATGTTCAAATATATTTTAACTCGCTTATTAACTACTTTGAATTCTATATTCAAATTCCGTTCCACTTCTATTTGAAATCCATATGAATTTCTATATTCAAATTCTATATTATAAATCCTATTTGAATTTCTATATTCAAATTCATTTTAACTCTATTTGAATCTTATATTCAAAGTCCATTTTAACTCTTTAAATTCTATATTCAAATCTATTTCAAGTTCTATTTGAATTCTCTTTTCAAATTCTATATTCAAAGTCTATTTGAATTCTCTTTTCAAATTCTATATTCAAATCTATTTGAATATCTTTGCATTTCTTTATAAACAACGTTTATAACTTTACTTAAAATCCCCCATTATATATATATAAACAAAGTTTATAAATTCAATTCAAATCCCACCTTTTCATTTATAAACAGAGTTTATAAATTCAATTCAAATCCCACCTTTTCATTTATAAACAGAGTTTATAAATTCAATTCAAATCCCACCTTTTCATTTATAAACAGAGTTTATAAATTCCTTCCTTGTTTTATATATTCAAAACAAGTTAATATTTTCCCTAGTTCATTAAAAGTTCAAATTCTATTTATAAAAATAGAATTTCCTTTTTAAAATCACAAATACCCTTTTCGATATTTTTATAGATCAATGTTCAAGCCCCAGTGATATTTTTAAACAATCAAATCAACCAATTTTCAATCATTTGATTTTTAACACATCATATATGAATATATATGAAATCAAACAAACAACAGATAATATATATTTTTGAGGAATCCAGTTGGATTCCTCCAACCTGTTTTCCTGCATCAACAGACGTTAGTCAACATAGTAATATACCCATCCTTCTTCAAGGCAGGATATCACGGTATGAAGGTCATCCACTAATCATAGCGTGGGGCGTATAGGGTAATCATCCGCTAATGAAACCGCGGGCATCCGCTAATGATACTGCGGGAATCCAACCAATCATCAACCCAATATATATATAATAGTTAACCCTAAATAACTAATATATTTAAATCAACCAAACAACATTCAAAAAAGCAACAAGCAATTATTTTTACTGAATAAAAATAATTCTAAATAAAGCGGTGAGTGAGATTTACTCACCATGATTTTTATTTTCGCCAATCTATTTTGATTGTAAGATCTGAAATTACGAACCCAATATCTTACTTCTAGATCTTCCAACCGTGCATAAATTAAACACAATATTTCTAAGAAATTGATTAACTTAATTAGTAACTAAGATTTTGATTAACTAAATTAAATTAAATTTCATCTCATTCCCTATTCTGCTTTAATCGCAATTTAAATTTTGTATAAATAAATTAACATGATTATCTATACAAAATTAATTAAACAAACTACAGTTTTAAATCACAAAATCAATTCTTTAACTGAACATCAATTGGTGTTAATTATTCATTAAATAAATCTAATTATTAAATTTACATAAGAAGGTGGTATATAATTTCTTTTACCTGCTTCAGTACAGCGAAGACTGTTTCCTTCTCAGTAACAAATAACTGCCCTAGAAAACCCGCGTTGATCCCTCCTCAAGAAATCGCGATGTCAACATTTTCCAGTTTGTGTTCCCATTTGAAACTGCAGGACCTCGATAGCTCCTCCTGAACCATTCGTTGACCTTCTCCGCTTTACTGGAGTCGTGAACTCCCATCGCGTTCACCCTGCCGGCTTTCAACACACGATCGAGTGATACAACAACTTGCTCCAACTCGAAGTCTAGCTTCTGCGACTTTGCAGAAATCCAAATTTGGGATTTTACGATTAAATTCGAAATTGAATCTAAACCCGAACTCTCATTTTAGAACTCCACCTGGAACCGCACACATAAACTTAGCGTCGCTCGAAATCGAATCCCTGCTTCCCATCGTGTACGAGCTTCACTTCGATGCCTGATTCGAACGAAGAAATTTTGATTTGCATGACAGGAAGTTTAAGTGAAAAGTTGGGTTTGCGTTTTTAGTTGACTGCGAAAGGAATGAAGAGAAAAATGGGTACCAGTCCCTTTTGATTTTTGTTTTGAAGTTCATTTCTTTACTGAGGAAAATAACGAACAGAAGCTAAGTGAAAGAGTGAAGAGGGGCTTTGATTTTTAAGGCCTTTGATTTTATAGAGGAGAGGTTTGAGCGATGGATGGAGAGGAAGAGGCCATGGTTTGTTTTCGTTTGTCGAGATAAAGAAGAACATGCGTTTTAAATTTGGCCATTCCTTTCTTTCTTCCTTTTTTGTTTTTGGTCCACACAAAAAGAATTCACCTTAAAATATTTTATTTTAATTTACTTTGAATCAGTTGTCCTTTAATTAAAATCCGCCCTGATTCTGAACTCCTTCCCGAACCCAACAACTGACGATCTTAGGGTAATACCACTATTCCGGATACACTGGGATAGGTCACGAGGTCCAATTCGATCATCCGCAATGGATATTAATTTATATTGATATAAATTAAATTTCAAATCTTTTAAATTCTGCGATAATATTATTATCGTTATAAATTCAAATGAAATTTCTCATTAATTAATTGAATTGTATTTAATTCAAATTAAATTTTGATTTCAACTAAATCCATTTTCTTGTTCTGATAATTTAATATTTTCAATATTAAATTGAAATTGATTTTTAAATCGATAACTCCCTATAAAAATTGATTTATTTACTTAACTCAATATTTAAATCCATATTAAATATTTTAAAATTAACCCATAAATATCCGGGTCATTACAGTATACACGGATGCCTATGGTACCAGACTAGGTGCTGTAATGATGCAAGGAGGTAGGGTTGTAGCTTATGCTAGCCGGCAACTGAAACCGTATGAGAAAAGATATCCTACCAATGATTTGGAGTTGGCAGCGATCGTGTTTGCATTGAAGATGTGGAGACACTATCTCTTGGGAGAAATATTCGATTTTTTTACCAAACATAAGTCGTTAAATTATCTCTTCTCTCAAAAGGATCTAAATCTCCGTCAGCAGAGATGGTTAGAATTCTTTGCTTCTTATGGTTTCAATATCGCATATACACCAGGAAAGGGCAATGCTATAGCTGATGCATTGAGTAGGAGACATGCCAGTTTAGGGGCTATGTTTCTAGAATGAAAGCAACTGGAGTATATCGTTGGGTATGAATTCAGACCAAAGTGCGAACTGGATCCAGAAATGTTAGCAAGTTTGATCATCGGACCCACTTTGTAATGACCTGAAAATCCGGTCCAATTTGAGCTGACTAAAAACACAAGTTCAACCCCAAATTAAACTGAAAATCAGGAAATTAATAGAAAGAAAACAGAGGGTGAGGAAAGATAAGATAGAAACTTAGAATAGAAGAAGAAGAAGAACACAACATCAGAATAACACGAATCTCACAGCAAAACGAAAAAACATATAATAGATAACATATCATTGAAATCAAATCATTATATGTATACAATAACATTATCAGAGTACAACACTTACAACACAGCGAAAATAACCTATAGCTATATAATCTTGAAGCCTCCTGCTCCAAGCTCTTTCAGTATATCTGTAAATCCCGACTACTTGACTGCCCGTACAAAATTGGGCACCCAAGAGTTTAGGGAAAACAATACAAAATAAACTCCGGGTCAGTCATGGGACTGGTGTGAGTAAAACAGTTTAAAACAGTTCAAGCAGGTAAATGATATCTCATAAGACCACGCCGTATAACAGAACGGGTTTTTCCCTTATGAGAATCCAAATTATCTTTATATCAAAAACCTTTTGATATTATAATAATGTCTATCAACCACAATATAATAATCATCTAGCAGAAACGCTTTCTTCTCACGTTCTACATATATAGTGTACAATCAAAACCGCAAGCATGTATTGGGTAATGGATTTCCAACTATGACAAGGTATGTAACCACCTTTCGCTAGTGTACCTCTAGAAAGGAATACACTGGGTACAACAAGAACATCTTGCAACCCGGCCACACATGACCGACCACTCATTTCGCTTGAGTGTATCGAATGTATATCACCAACGGTTGGGATCAGCAACCGTTTCCCGAATGGGACAACATCAACAATAGATTTTCAAAAGTAAATGAAACTCTAGATCAGGTGATTATACACCCTACTTCGGAGCGACCGACTTAGCCATGCTGCCTGCCCGATTTCTGCCCTTTACCGGTTGATGAGGCTTGAGGTTACGCTTCATCATCACATCAGATTCACTTTGAATGCTACATTGTCAGATCCATCGAAAATCACTAATTGACGTCTACAACAGTACATTACGTGTTAGCTAAAGAAGTTTCCTTCTCCGCTTCCACTCTTGATAAGGTTGAAGAAATCAATGTACGTGACCTTTCTGGAAATACTATGTCAGACATTCATCCATACAAGTCATCCAGGAATAGGATGAACCGAAGGCACTATTCAATACATCCATCTCAGGCACTGTTATCTAAGACTTATACAATAGCCCTTGCGCTTTACTCCGTCTTCAATTGTCTTTGGCATATATGATTCGCAACGCTTATGCCAATACAGAGTGGTTCTTTGGATAATAATCCAACCGGTCTCTCCATATTAACAATGTTAATATGGTCAAAACTTCGATAGTCTGTGATTTAACCATTAAAAAAAACAGGTGTGCAAACAACGATATTATTTCCAAGTGGAAATTATATCGATCAATCATCAATCACATATATATATATATATATTCATATTTCCTTATTTTCTATGTTTAGAAAATATACGTTAACACTGGAAAACATTTCCATTTCTAATCCATATTTCCAATTTCAATATTTGATTACGTTTCTGATTCTATTTGGAAAACATTTCCAAATCTTCTTTACTTGGATTTAAAGAGATGTTTAAATCAACATCGCGATGACAACTCGAACCACTATACTTATTTACTAAATTCACTTAACCACTTTCACTCTCGAACCTTAACCATTTCTAAATTAGGAACGCAGTCAATCAAGTTGGGGTATAGCTACCTCTCAGACCTTAACTGAACAACATTTCAAATCTCGAAATAGGGTAAGTTCATCTTTTTACTCTTTAACACTTCCTTACGTATCTCTCATTCGAATAAACCTCTATTCGATAACTCCTCCCTTCGAACAACTATATTTGATAATCTCTCTTACGAATAACTAGATTCGATTAACCTTTCTTCGAATAAACTAAATCCGATTAACTCTATTTATTTAACCCTAATCAATTAACTCGTTTTACTTAACTCCTTTCGATTAAACTATAATCGATAATTCCTTTAACTCTATTGGAATAAACTATATTCGATAACCCCTTTAACTAAATTCAATTTGATTAACTCGACTAACTTCACCCATTTGGTTAACTTGACTAACTTGGCCCATTTGGTTAACTTGACTAACTTAGCCCATTTGGTAAATCTAGTTTAACTAACTTATTTGACAAATCTGGTTTAACCAACTCATTTGACTAATCCTTTTTAATAATCCTATTTATTTCCTAAATAATTATTCTCTTTTATAATTCTATTTATTCCCTAAATAAATATTCCCTTTTTATTTTCTCTATTTATTTTCCAAATAAATATTTACTTTTATTTATTTTCTAAATAAATATTTCTTTTATGAAATCCTATGATTTTATAAACATTTCATTTTCAATATACATATTTGAAAATTCCTTTTTGATATTCTAGTATCACTTATGGTGTTTAACATATCAAGCTATGATGTCCAATATCATCCATACATATATAATCAACAACAGATTATAAACCACATCATATATAACAATATATGAAAACAATAAAATAACTGTTGAGAAATCCAGTCGGATTCCTCCAACCTGTTTCCCTGCATCCACAGATGTTACACAATAAAATAAACATCACTTTCAATTCCATATGATATATTCTGTTAAACAGAATCAATATAGAAATTCAACTAACTGACTAGCAGTTCAATCAAACAGTCAACATACAGTCAATCAACCAATATTTAATAGTTCAAAAAATACAACATGAAATTATAAACTATTCAGAGTTGGTGAGATTTACTCACTTTGGCAGTTCATCATCAAAGAATGATAAACAGTTGTTTGATTTAAATCAAACAGTTTATTTCGCCATAATTTCATACTAGCTCCACTCCACTCCAAATCGGTCCCATTGTGTATTGTCTGTCCCTACGATCCCAATGGATTTTGTTTCGTCTAATTCTGATAACATATGACAAAGGTATCACATTTTAAAAGGTTGTATGTTATTTAAAAAAAAATTAACTTAAATTTACATTAGTTTAAATTGTGCCTTACACATTTGGCCCATCCATTCTTGCCTAAGCCCAGACCCACGGTTTACTGTTAAACCCACCTTCCCCTTTCAAAAAGTTCGAACCCGTAATCACCTTCTTCCCCTAATCCAACTTCCGCACTCAAGAAGACCACTCCACAGCCATTTTCAAATTCTTCGATCCATCTTCCTCCTTCGTTTCTTCACGAACTCTAGCACCGAACCCACCGACATACTTCTCTTCGTCGTCCCTCTTCCTCCATACCAGACTTTCGAAACTCGATCCACATCATCTCATCGCAGTGTTGGCTTGAAAAGCACGGTACAGGCATATGACCAAACTTTATTTGTACGGTATTCAACAAAAACAACAAGGCTCAAGCGTCTTCCCACCAAGAGTTCGAATCCAAGTCCCTATTTCCCAAAAACTCAGCCAATTAAAAGTAAACGGGAACCCTAATTCTTGCTGACCTCACGCGGCTTCTGGAATTTGGGATCGAACCACCCCAAAGTGAAGGGAAGAGAAGTATAAGCTTAGAGGAACACTCAAAAACTGATTTTAGATTTTATGGATTTTTGTTTGAATTCTTTTTTATTTTCTTTCTTTGAAGTTCTTCACGTTGGTTGTGGCAGCTCATATCTTTTTATAAGAGCGACGAAAATTCTTGTGTGGCTGAGAGAATGAAGGATGTGGCTCTTTTAATGTTCACACACTTGTTTTAGATATTTTATTTTATCATTTTCGTAAATTCCATTCATATACAACTGCTATAGACAGAGTTGATCATACCTTTGTGACGATCAACGTACCACAATCCCAAAGATATAATAATACCGATAGATTAACTCTTATTGTGAAACCCCAAAATCACTGACATAGGGTGCAAAACACTCCAATTAAAAAGTTGCTTATTTAATTAATTAAAAATTACAGAAAAATTCTAAAAATTAAATTATCACTACTTCCCGAAAGAACCTTGTCTAAATTCAAACCCGATCTCTAGTTATATCGAATAAACCGTTACGGTCGATAACGATTCTATAGCGACTATTTTAAAATTTGATTTGGACATATCTCAAAATCCACATGACGAAATCCTGATTTTTCTCTTCCACTAGAAAGATATACTCCACCAGCTCCACACGTTTCTTGTTTCACAGAAATCCGATTTAAAATGAATCCTGTACATTTAGTTGAAGTTCGAATCGCCAATTTACGAACTACAGCGCCATTTCAAGCTCGTTTTTAATTATAATATAATTATACGTTCAAACTGTCGTTATTTAAATATATTCGTTATTCAAATCAAATTCCAAACTGAATTAAATATCACAGATGATCCAGTTCACACCATATCGCCATTTCAGCCAATTCTGATTATTTCAGAATTAAATATATTATTAAATTTATTATTTTAATTAAACATTCACCATTATTTAATTCAGCGACCATGAAATCCTTTTTATCACCTTGTATATAATTAAATAAATTAATTATAATACCTCTGCAAATGCGGGTCATTACATTCTTCCCCACTTAAAGCAATTTCGTCCTCGAAATTGCTAAGGTAGAGAAAAACCCTATCGATTGGTTAGAACATATTTTTTCACTTCTTAACTTTAGTTTCAACTGAACCAATTTAATTTCAATTAAATTATTTAATTAATCCTTATCTACGAAAATGTTCAAAAATCTTGAAAATTTTCTAACTCCCTAAATTTTTGAAAAATTTCGCCAGCACCTCCTTTGTACTGGTCAAACTCCAACTCGCCTCTCTGGGCCATCTCCATCCCAAAAGAAAATCAAACAGCCAAGCGGCTTGCCAATTCGGCTCATCAAAATCTCATACCATATGAAATATAAACTTGTACCTTTTGTTGGCATGTCATTATATCCTGTCCACCTGTTATCAATTTAGCGGATACAAGGGTCATCCCAATCAAATTCCAATCTTCTTTTATCCACAAATCCAACCATTCGCTTATATCCGAGCCAAATATCATTTCAACTCGAGTTTCTTCTTGATTCCCAACTCTTAACTTGATTATCACATTACACTTCAAATTTGAATCTCACAATCCAATTTGTCTTGATATCATTCTAATTCAATCTTAGTTACCACTTTACTGGCTTTACTTTAATTCAAATTTGCTTTCACAAATTTCTGTTAAATTTGTTTTTAATTCAAACAGTCTTTCACTGGTAGTTTTTTAAACAGTTTACTCTTTTCAAAAATCAAATTTTCCTTTTGAACATGTCACTGAGCCCTTAATTAATATTCCATTTGTTAAATCATTTCTCTATTTCTTTATCAATATTTGTTATCCAAATATTTTCAATAACCATATTGGCCTTTTATGTTATTTGGAAAACATTTCCGAATATCGCCTTCCTTTATTTTCTAAACTTTAGAAAATATATGCAATTTATAATTGGAAAATATTCCAATTACTTATCTCTTATCCGATCTCGTTTATTTCTATACTTAGGAAATATTCTTTATTATATTTCCAAGCTTACACTTATTTGGGTTAAAACGGATGTTGTGTAAAACATCGTTACGACAACCCAAATAGTATATTCCACTAACTCTTATTCAACATTGATCTTCGAGCCCAAAATCTTACTATTTATTTGTTAATAATGAAATCAATCGAGTTGGGGTATAACTACCTCTCAGACCTTCACTGAATAACGTTTAAAACGTCAAAACAGATATGACTACTTACTCGAATAATCTATACCATACAACTACTTATTCACTTTTAAACATGTATACGCTTCCTCTTTCTATTCTTACTAGATTTTATTCTTAGTCTTCCTTTTTGATTTTACTATTCTATTTCTAAGTCTGTTCCTTATCGACTTCTATATATATATCGATACATTGATTTCTAACTATCAAATTATCTTAAAAATATTCTAACTCCTTAAATTCCTGGAAAAATTTGCCACAACCTCCTTTGTACCAGGAGCATCGGGATATTTCAAATAGCCTCCCATGGCCCTCACAAATCCAAAAGAAAAGGAAAAGGCCAAGCGGCTAGCCGATACGGTGCATAAAATCTCATATATGAATTAAATACATACCTTTTCGTCGAGCATTCTATTTATATACCTTCATACCTTATCCATACCTATCTCATGTATATTTATACCTGCCCAATCTATTTTAACTATACCTGATCGTTTTAACTTAATTCGTTAATTAATTTGTTAATTAACTCTTTAGTCTATTTCACTTTTATATTTGAACATAACATGTTCAAATATATTTTAACTTGCTTATTAACTAATTTGAATCCAAATTTCAAATTTAAGTTCTATATTCGATTTCGAATATCCATTTACAAATCCTATTCTCCTTTTAAAGTTCAATTTCAAATTCAAAACTCGATTAACTAATTCCTCTTTGACTTAGTTAATTCTATTCTATTCCTATTCAAATTTTATATTATAAATCCCGTTTTGAAAATCAACGCAACTTGTCTTTCCCAAAACAAATTCAAAACAATATCTCTGGTAGTAATTCGTCACTTACATCTCGAAAATGAATACTGATGATGCAGCTGTCATCATCAGAATCTATTTTCCAGCGATCGAAGTGAGTTCAGTACTATAAAACCATTTCTAAACATTTCCACTTTGAAATTCATTTCAAAATATAATTCACACTGCTTGTAAAACAATTTAAAATCTCCCAGGATCTTAAATTTTCCTTATTTTTAATCCAAATCCATTTACAACCACTTATCTAATTTTCCCGAATTTTCATTCAATTTCTGGTTTAAATTTCAGATTTAACTCATCTGATTTCACGTATTTCACTTATATGAATCCTGATGGGTTATTTACATAACCATTTAACTTATAATCTTACTCGATTATAATAACAACCAATATATCCATTATATTATAATTTTGATATATATATCTTCTCTATATCAAGATATACCTTGGGTAAACTTATTTTGATTTACCCTCTTTTCAAAACATATTGTGTCGACCCATCGTATTCGAGTGTTTATAAACTCCTACCGATACAGTGGATCAAACTGATCGACCAGAACCCATAAACAACTCAACCAATGAACCTCCACAATATAAAACCATTTTTATATCAATAACAAATACGTTCACTCGTATATATGCACTCAACTCAATCTAGGGTATCACTAACCCCATATCTACTGAGTCACGCCACAGAGCCAAGGTAATTCTTAACTTAAGCTCTGATACCAACTGTAATGACCCGAAAATCCGGTCCAAATTGAGCTGACCAAAAACACAAGTCCAACCCCAAATTAAACTGAAAATCAGGAAATTAATAGAAAGAAAATAGAGGATGAGGAAAGATAAGATAGAAACTTAGAATAGAAGAAGAAGAAGAAGAACACAACATCAGAGTAACACGAATCTCACAGCGGAACGAAACAACATATAATAGATAACATATCATTGAAATCAAATCATTATATGTATACAATAACATTATCAAAGTACAGCACTTACAACACAGCGGAAATAACCTATAGCTATATAATCCTGAAGCCTCCTGCTCCAGCTCTTTAGGTATATCTGTAAATCCCGACTACTTGACTGCCCGTACAAAATTGGGCACCCAAGAGTTTAGGGAAAACAAAACAAAATAAACTCCGGGTCAGTCATGGGACTGGTGTGAGTAAAACAGTTTAAAACAGTTCAAGTAGGTAAATGATATCTCATAAGACCACGCCGTATAACAGAATGGGTTTTTCCCTTATCAGAATCCAAATTATCTTTATATCAAAAACCTTTTGATATTATAATAATGTCTATCAACCACAATATAATAATCATCTAGCAGAAACGCTTTCATCTCACGTTCTACATATATAGTATACAATCAAAACCACAAGCACGTATTGGGTAATGGATTTCCAACTATGACAAGGTATGGAACCACCTTTCGCTAGTGTACCTCTAGAAAGGAATACACTGGGTTCAATAAGAACATCTTGCAACCCGACTACACATGACCGACCACTCATTTCGCTTGAGTGTATCGAATGTATATCACCAACGGTTGGGATCAGCAACCGTTTCCCAAATGGGACAACATCAACAATAGATTTTTAGAAGTAAATGAAACTCTAGATCAGGTGATTATACACCCTACTTTGGAGCGACTGACTTAGCCATGCTGCCTGCACGATTTCTATCATTTACCGGTTGATGAGACTTGAGATTACACTTCATCATCACATCAGATTCACTTCGAATGATACATTGTCAGATCCATTGAAAAACACTAATTGACGTCTACAACAGTACATTACGTGTTAGCTAAAGAAGTTTCCTTCTCCGCTTCCACTCTTGATAAGGTTGAAGAAATCAATGTACATGACCTTTCTAGAAATACTCTGTCAGACATTCATCCATACAAGTCATCCAGGAACAGGATGAACCGAAGGCACTATTCAATACATCCATCTCAGGCACTGTTATCTAAGACTTATACAATAGCCCTTGCGCTTTACTCTGTCTTCAATTGTCTTTGGCATATATGATTCGCAATGCTTATGCCAATACAGAGTGGTTCTTTGGATAATAATCCAACCGGTCTCTCCATATTAATAATGTTAAAATGGTCAAAACTACGATAGTCTATGATTTAACCATAAAAAAAACAGGTGTGCAAACAACAATATTATTTCCAAGTGAAATTATATCGATCAATCATCAATCACATATATATATATATATATATATTCATATTTCCTTATTTTCTATGTTTAGAAAATATACGTTAACACTGGAAAACATTTCCATTTCTAATCCATATTTCCAATTTCAATATTTGATTACGTTTCTGATTCTATTTGGAAAACATTTCCAAATCATCTTTACTTGGATTTAAAAAGATGTTAAATCAACATCGCGATGACAACTCGAACCCCTTACTTATTTACTAAATTCACTTAACCACTTTCACTCTCGAACATTAACCGTTTTTAAATTAGAAACGCGGTCAATCAAGTTGGGGTATAGCTACCTCTCAGACCTTAACTGAACAACATTTCAAATCTCAAAATAGCGTAAGTTCATCTTTTAACTCTTTAACACTTCCTTACGTATCTCTCATTTGAATAAACCTCTATTCGATAACTCCTCCCTTCGAATAACTATATTTGATAATCTCTCTTACGAATAACTAGATTCGATTAACCTTTCTTCGAATAAACTAAATTCGATTAACTTTATTTATTTAACCCTAATCGATTAACTCTTTTTACTTAACTCCTTTCGATTAAACTATAATCGATAACTCCTTTAACTCTATTGGAATAAACTATATTCGATAACCCCTTTAACTAAATTAAATTTGGTTAACTTGACTAACTTAGTCCATTTGGTTAACTTGACTAACTTAGCCCATTTGGTTAACTTGACTAACTTAGCCCATTTGGTTAATCTGGTTTAACTAACTTATTTGACAAATCTGGTTTAACCAACTCATTTGACCAATCCTTTTTAATAATACTATTTATTTCCAAAATAATTATTCTCTTTTTATAATTCTATTTATTCCCTAAATAAATAGTACCTTTTTATTTTCTCTATTTATTTTCCAAATAAATATTTACTTTTATTTATTTTCTAAATAAATATTTCTTTTATAAAATCCTATGATTTTATAAACATTTTATTTTCAATATACATATTTGAAAATTCCTTTTTGATATTCTAGTATCACTTATGGTGTTTAACATATCAAGCTATGATGTCCAATATCGTCCATAAATATATAATCAACAACATATTATAAACCACATAATATATAAAAATATATGAAAACAATAAAATAACTGTTGAGGAATCCAATCGGATTCCTCCAACCTGTTTCCCCTGCATCCATGGATGTTACACGATAAAATCAACATCACTTTCAATTCAATATGATATATTCTGTTAAACATAATCAATATAGAAATTCAACTAAATGACTAGTTGTTCAATCAAAACAGTCAATCAGCCAATATTTAACAGTTCCAAAAATACAACATGAAATTATAAACTGTTCAGAGTTGGTGAGAATTACTCACTTTGACAGTTCATCGTTAAAGAACAATAAACTGTTGTTTGATTTAAATCAAACAATTTATTTTGCCATAATTTCACACTAGCTCCACTCCACTCCCAATCAGTTCCATTGGGTAGTGTCCGTCCCTACGATCCCAACGGATTTTGTTTCGTCTAATTTTGATAACATATGACGAAGGTATCACATTTTAAAAGGTTGTATGTTATTTAAAAAAAATTATCTTAAATTTACTTTAGTTTAAATTGGGTCATACACATTTGGCCCATCCATTCTTGCCTAAGCCCAGACCCATGGTTTACTGTTAAACCCACCTTCCCCTTTCAAAAAGTTCGAACCCGTAATCACCTTCTTCCCCTAATCCAACTTCCGCACTCCAGAAGACCACTCCACAACCATTTTCAAATTCTTTGATCCATCTTCCTCCTTCGGTTCTTCACGAACTCTAGCATCGAACCCACCGACATACTTCTCTTCGTCGTCCCTCTTCCTCCATACCAGACTTTCGAAACTCGATCCACATCATCTCATCGCAGTGTTGGCTTGAAAAGCATAGTACAGGTAGATGACCAAACTTTATTTGTACGGTATTCAACAAAAACAACAAGGCTCAAGCGTCTTCCCACTAAGAGTTCGAATCCAAGTCCCTATTTTCCAAAAACTCAGCCAATTAAAGTAAACGGGAACCCTATTTCTCGCTGACCTCACGCGGCTTCTGGAATTTGGGATCGAACCACCCTAAAGTGAAGGGAAGAGAGTATAAGCTTAGAGGAACACTCAGAAACTGATTTTAGATTTTATGGATTTTTGTTTGAATTCTTTTTGATTTTCTTTCTTTGAAGTTCTTCACGTTTTGGTTGTGGCGGCTCATATCTTTTTATAAGAGCGATGGAAATTCTTGTGTGGCTGAGAGAATGAAGGATGTGGCTCTTTTAATGTTCACACACTTGTTTTAGATATTTTATCATTTTCGTAAATTCCATTCATATACAACTGCTATAGACAGAGTTGATCATTCCTTTGTGACGACCAATGTACCACGATCCCAAAGATATAATAATACCGGTAGATTAACTCTTATTGTGAAACCCCAAAATCACTGACACAGGGTGCAAAACACTCCAATTAAAAAGTTGCTTATTTAATTAATTAAAAATTACAGAAAAATTCTAAAAATTAAATTATCACTACTTCCCAAAAGAACCTTGTCTAAATTCAAACCCGATCTCTAGTTATATCGAATAAACCGTTACGGTCGATAATGATTCTATAGCGACTATTTTAAAATTTGATTTGGACATATCTCAAAATCCACACGACGAAATCCTGATTTTTCTCTTCCACTAGAAAGATATACCCCACCAGCTCCACATGTTTCTTGTTTCACAGAAATCCGATTTAAAACAAATCCTGTACATTCAGTTGAAGTTCGAATCACCAATTTACGAACTGCAGCGCCATTTCAAGCTCGATTTTAATTATAATATAATTATACGTTCAAACTGTCGTTATTTAAATATATTCGTTATTCAAATCAAATTCCAAACTGAATTAAATATCATAGATGATCCGTTCACACCATATCGCCATTTCAGCCAATTCTGATTATTTCAGAATTAAATATATTATTAAATTTGTTATTTTAATTAAATATTCACCATTATTCAATTCAACGACCATGAAATCCTTTTTATCACCTTATATATAATTAAATAAATAAATTATAATACCTCTGCAAATGCGGGTCATTACACACTTTGATTGAGCGGATTGGTTCCAGTCAGAGGGATGATCCTAACTTATTGGAAATCATCTCCAAGATAGAGATGTGTATCAATGAGGAGATGAACAAGTATGGGCTTGATCGAGAAGGATTACTTCGAAAGAATGCAATACTAGTTGTGCCTTATGTCAATGGATTAAGAGATGAAGTGCTTAGAGAATGTCATCACTCAAAACTTACTGTACATCCTAGTGGTAACAAAATGTATCGAGACATGAAGCAAACCTACTACTGGGAAGGGAAGAAAAGAGACGTTGGGAAGTTTATATCCAAATGCATGAATTTCCAGCTAGTTAAAGCCGAGCAAAAGAAGCCTAGTGGTTTGCTGCAACCATTGAAATTCCAAAATGGAAATGGGAACAAGTCTCAGTGGATTTCATTGATGGGTTACCAAGGACTAGATCGGGCCATGATAGCATTTTGGTGATTGTGGACCGATTGACCAAGAGTGCAAGGTTTATACCCGTCAAGTCGAATAGAACAACAGCTAAGTTAGCAGAACTGTATATGAAGCGGGTAGTGAGATTTCATGGAGTATCTTAAGGCATTGTGAGTGACCGAGATCCATTGTTTACTAGTGGATTTTGGAAGAGCTTACAAGAGGCTTTAGGGTCAGAATTACATCTCAGTACCGCGTACCATGCTCAAACCGACGGTCAAACAGAGAGGGTGAATAGAGTATTAGAAGATCTCTTGACAGCTTGCATATTAGAATTTGGAGGGTCATGGGATGACCATTTACATCTGGTTGAATTCACATATAATAATAGTTATCAGTCCAGTATTGGTATGGCACCATTTGAAGCTTTATACGGAAGACCGTGCAACTCACCATCATGTTGGTTAGAAACCGGTGAGAAATTTGTGCTTGGACCTGATGTGATAAGAGAAACCTCAGATAAGATCAAGGTTATCCAACAACGAATGAAGGCTGCCCAAGATAGGCAGAAGAATTATGCTAATAAGAGACGAAGAGAATTGAAATTCTCCGTTGGCGACTTGGTGTTTATCAAGATTTCTCCGTTAAAGAGCGTGATTTGATTTGGTAGGAGAGGCAAGCTAGCACCAAGGTTTGTTGGTCCACTTCCAGTCCTCGAGCAAGTAGGGACTTTGGCGTACAAAGTTGGGTTACCTGACAAGATGGCAAGAGTTCACAACGTATATCATGTTTCCCAGTTAAGGAAGTTCGTGCACGACCCTGATATGACTATTTCACCGGATCAGTTAGATGACATCGAAGTAGAACCCAAGGTGGTTGGGAACCGCAGGCCGATCTGTATTGTCGAGTATGATACGAAGCAACTTCGAAGGAAGGCGGTGAAACTAGTTAAGGTTCAGTGGGGTGATAATGAGCATGATGTACTTGGGAAACAGAGGAAAGCATAAGGGAGTCCTATACAAAACTCTTTGCCTTGTAAGATTTTAATTGCAATTTAGCTATTCCACATGCTAGGATAGACTTGCTGTGTTATTATGTGTGTTTGATTG
>JASFAX010004162.1:0-40203 GCA_030737875.1 Allium sativum
CACCCTAGGTAGTACGTTTGTTCGTTTAACGTAAAATATACGTTAGACTCGAATAGTCTAACTCATGAAATAAAAGAAAACATCGTAATATATAGATATAATTAAAACATAGATCGAACATAGGGGTGAACTTGCATATATGAATGATGTTCTACATCTAAAACTTGCATAGGCCAAAGTTACAACTTGCATAAACAACATATGTCATGGATCCAAATCTAAAGGTGTGAACTTGATGAGGTAATGGCCACAAACTTGCATAAACGTCATATGTCAAGGATCCGAATCTAAAGGTGTGAACTTGATGAAATAATGGCCACAAACTTGCAAAAATAACATATGTCATAGATCTATATCTAAAAGGGGTAAACTTGCATAGGTAATAACATAACATGATTCATATCCAACTCATAAACTTACATATGTGATCTATACATCGCAACAATGGTGTAAACTAGTATCTAACATGTAAAGTATCATGTAGAATTTAGCATATGTCACAACCTAACTTTCAATTAAATTCTCACATAAACTAGGTGCCATAGGCATGTAAGGTCACATATAATTCTACCCAAACTTGTATATGGTTCATGTTTGAATCAACATCTAAACTTTCCTACATTTGATTTACCATATGAGTTAATATAACAAACTAGCATAAGAAACATGATGATCCAACTAGACATAAGCCAATCATAGGATTATAACATGTGTGATAGCATCATAACTTTGCATCGTAGATGATAGTATCATAACATAATATCATAGAAATTACAACACAATTCTACACATAATTACAACATGCAATCAACAATTCATATCATATCCAAATTATCCGCATTATAACTCAATCCAATTCATTTATTAATTATTTTGCTAAAACTATCAAACTCACAACTCAAAAGCAGTCTTGAGTTCTGAATTCTGATTTCTGGAGTTGAATTAGCGCTCCTTTGATGAAGATTCGCTGTTAGGGTTCTGATTTGGTTGATGTTCTTCCTCTTTAATTTGGTGGCGGCTGCTCTAAGGTTCAAGACAATAGCATGACGGCCATAGTTTTAGTTTTAATTCTGATTTAGGGTTTGAGTCTATGGGTCTTTTTATAGAGTTATGAATTAATTTAAGCCATCGGATGTTCCTAGGGTAAATCAAAACCACTCAGTCCAGATTAGAACTATCCAGAAACCCGAATGACTCATTAACTAGTCAGAAATTACTCAGCACTGACTCAACGTTCGAACCAGATGGATGTGCAGGTTTTCTCTCGCCCTGGGCGCACTTGGGAAGTGCGCCAATGCAAATTTGTACTGGCGCACATCCCAAGTGCGCCAGTGCATTTTTTTTTCAAACTTCGTTCGTCCATATCTTCTCATACGGCATCCGTTTTACGCAAACTCGGACTCTATCTCAAGCAAAATTCCGAGAAGAACGCAATGGAACGACCCGTTTCCCTTAATTCCCACATTTGAAATTAAGTATTCTTAAATTTTGTTAATCTGATTATTCGAAAATTCGGGGTGTTACGTTCTCCCCTACTTAAAGGATTTTGTCCCCAAAATCTTCAAGTTAAGAAGAATGTGTCTTACCATCCAATCACCCATCTACTCAACCATCATCCACAAGCATCCATTGTCCTTAGAAAACTTCTAATGCTGTATGAACATATGCAAAAAGTGTGTATATGTTCCTTATCTAATGCAAAATCAGGCGGTCTACTAATTCAGTTGACCTCCTTAATGCAAACCATGATAGTGCCATGTGTCCATTATGTATGCGAAAAAACCTTATCGATACATATTATTTCTACACGTGTGCACAACCATTCACCAAAATGCAACATCTACAACCATTATACATCCATTACTTAAATATGTACACACATTTATATCCAATATGCAATATGAAGTGACTGAGCCGATCTAGTGCCTAATGTGTGTGTATATGCGTCCACAGGCAACCACTAGCAAACACTTGCAACCATCAAACATAACATGTCTCAAACACATGTTTACACCCATGGGTTTCCTATCTAAAGGTCAAAGATTCGGTCGATGGGATACAAACAAATGATACAACTAAAACTAAAGCTCTGTCCCCATTTGACATCAGTTAAGAGAATAATTCCCTAAGTCTCAGCCCCGAAGACCGAAATCAACATCATACTGCCACTCAGAAAATTACCCCCATTAAACAATGTCAAAACTGGAAATCTACTTCATGCTTCGAGTAGAAATCCCTATCATTCAGAAATATTTAATACTTACATATTACTGGTACAGATCAGATTACAGAATGATTCTCAGAAATCTAAGCATAACAGACCCTTGCGGGTTACAAGAAACTTTGGGGGTCTTCCCACGACAAGTTAGAAACTTAACGACCCTATACATAGAAAGCTGGTCCATTTAGACCCAACCTATAGCCCATAAACCTGAGCACACAAATGTCAAATTCAAATTTTTGACGCCCAACACAGATAATTTTCAAACCCCTACATATCACTAACAATTGAGCCAAACCACAAATGGGGTTCGAAACAATTACGAGATCAGAAACAAGACGAGTGGCAAAGTGCAGAGTATCAATTACAGAATCAAAATGCCAGAATCAGAAAGAGTTTTAACTCAACAATCAGATAAGGAAATTAAACCATCTTCAGAAATTTTTCTTATTTCTATCCTATCCACCAGCCTCGAGGGTATTCACCTGTCCTCCAGAAGTAGGCCCTGCCCTATGCCCTTTCCTTGGGCAATTCTAAATCAGATGTCCCGCTTCGCCACAGTTGAAGCAAGTGCCTTTCCTTTTTCTGCAATCCTTGTTCAGATGGGTCAAGCTTCCACAAGTAAAGCACTTCTTCTCCTTCCTATCTTCAGACTTCTCATCCTTCTTTTGTGTTTCCTTTTTGGGCCCCGTTTTCTTGTTCTGTGGTCCTTCGTGTTTTTCTTCCTTTTTCTCACTTTTGGCTTTCTCTTCATGCATTAACGCCATGTCAACCAATTTCTCGAAGGTAGCCCCCATGGGAATGTGGGTCATAGCTAACCCATGAAGTGGTTTGTTTAAACCCTTAACAAATCTTAGGGCCTTCTTTTCTAGTGTATTCACCAAGTCCAAGACAAATCTTGCCAACTGGTTGAATTTGTTGACGTACTCTTTCACCGATAGATTCCCTTGTTTCAATGCTAGAAACCTTTCCATGTATAGATTCTCTTCAGCCCGCGAGAGAAACTTCGCCTCAAACCTTTGCCTAAAATCTGGCCATGTATCGGCTGGACGTCCCCCATTAGTGACCTCGCACCAAAATGAGGCCTCATCCTTCATTAGCCACATAGCTAGCTGGACTTTTCTTCCATCACCCACTTCAAAGATTCCAAACAATTCTTCCACCTCCTTTAGCCAGTTACAAGCTTCAACAAATGTCTCCGTCCCGTGAAAAGGTTTTCCACCCATTGCTCTAAAGTGTTACATATCTTTGAGAAATTATCGACACGAGGAGGAGGAGGAGGATCATTTGCTAGACCTGCAGTGGCGGCCCTAGCCTCAAGATATTGACGAAACCAACCGAGCACATGAACGCCCTCTGGTATCTCAGATGCTTCAGACATGATGAAACGAAAAAGTAAAGATTCAATACAAAAAGGACTAAAGGAAAGATATATGGCTCTTGGGGTTATGCTTTCTAAAATATACTTTTCTCTTGAAAATACTTTCCTTAAAACATACTTTTGAAAGTACTTCTTTATAAAAATTATTTTGAAAAATAGTGTTTCAAAAATTCATATCTGTTTTGGTAACC
This sequence comes from Allium sativum, assembly GCA_030737875.1. Classification (NCBI taxonomy): domain Eukaryota; kingdom Viridiplantae; phylum Streptophyta; class Magnoliopsida; order Asparagales; family Amaryllidaceae; genus Allium; species Allium sativum. The sequence continues at coordinate 3,794 of JASFAX010004162.1, forward strand.
TTTAGCTCTGATACCACGTGTAACACCCCACGTCCATCAATGTCACTCACAAAGGGAATGCATTGACTTCAATGGAGCATTTTAAGTAAGTATAGAATAGAAAATCACAACAAGACAAATATAAGCAGTACTTGAAAATTTAAAACTTTATTTCATTGCAGCGGATAAACCCATATGTTTGGTTACATCATCAAAAACCATAAACTAAAGTCAAGTATATCATATCCATCTTGATAAAACAAAGTACATAAACTGAAAGACATAATCTCCAACATCAAAATAGCCATAAATAAAGGGAAGTTGAACTTTACTTCAGCGATCCAAGCAATCTTCTAAAAGCAGTCCAAAATCAAGCTCCACTGGTGCTAGTTCCAACCTGAGCACCTGGGGGGGGGGGGGGAGGAAAGAGATGGAAAAAGGGGGGTCAGACATAAAGTCTGGCGAGTGCGATAACTCTAATAGTATAACTAACAAAGTAATTAGGCTAAGGCATAAGTTCGAAAGTAAGGAAATGACCATGAACCATTGAGTATGACAGAGTAAACAAGGAAACAAGATGACAACGCTAACGTTAAAGGCACACCGAAACCACTACAAGATAATTACTATACTGCACCACCACTAGTATAACAGGATTAGGCGTTACCCTAATGTTTAAAATGGAATAGAATCGAAACAGAATAATCTATACAGAAACAGAATGCTAGTAATGGGCCTTTACCACCCGAACAGAGACAGAAACGGAAATAGAATAATCCCTATGGAAACAGAATGTAGAATTAGGTGTACACTAGTAATAGGCTTTACCACCCCAACAGACGGTACCACACAAAAACATACAGGTGTTACCACCCAACAGAAACAGACGGTACCAACAGAAACAAACAGAACTAAGTGTACCCTAATTCCTACCCCTAGCGATCGGCTCACTAACTCATAGATACCCGTGATGGTCCCACAGTGGGATGTATCACTCCCCAAAGTGGCAACCCGATACTACCAGAGATGCACGGCTTATACCTACACGATGCAACAACGTCTTACCTACCAGCCCGGGTCCACACATGCACATGAACCAGTTGGACTTGCGTAGCCACCGCTCACCCGTTTTGGCCTTTTACAGTCAAGCCCAGTACGCGTGTCCCGTCCTCGACTTAGGTCGAGCCCACAGAGATACTTATGGGTTACTGGTTGAAATGGGCCCCCATGATTTGACACAAGCTATCCACCTAAGCTCGGTCCCCTCTAGTATTTCCCACTTAACCCACTTCTTATTCATGTTTCAATTACATTTTCAATTACATTTTCAATTTTGGTTAAGTATTTCTAATCGTATTTTCAAATGCCACCCAAGGCACCCACTAGATTCCACATGCCACCCAAGGCACCCACTTAACCCCCTCATGTCCCACTACATGTTTATCTGGTTAAGTGTTTCTTAATTCATTAAGACCGTAACCTCATAAAGACCTCTCACATTAGACTGGCATTTGTGGCAGCTGGATTTGCCGGGCGGGTCCGGGCAGTCTTACACCACAAAAGAGTCTAACCTCGTGTCTTTACAATTGTTACACATTTAATTTGTGCCTAAGACCTCTGACATTAGACTGACATTTGTGGTAGCTGGATTTGCCGGGCGTGTCCAGGTAGTCTTACACCACAAAAGAGTCTAACCTCGTGTCTTAGACGATTAATTACTCCTAATTAATCATCCCCCAATTTGAATTACTTTCCCTATTCAAATTATCAATCAATTCCAAATTTAACGATGTCCATAATTGACTCAATTATGTCCATCCATTTATGATATGTAAAATCATACCAATTTTCACCATAATTTTATTTTATGCCTTTTAAGGCATTTATGCCAATTAAACCTTTTTAATATCATCCCCTTTTACCCCGCGTAGTTCGTTTGTTCGCTTAACGTAAAATATACGTTAGACTCGAATAGTCTAACTCATGAAATAAAAGAAAACATCACAATATATAAACATAATTAAAACATAGATCTAACATAGGGGTGAACTTGCATATATGAATGATGTTCTACATCTAAAACTTGCATAGGCCAAAGTTACAACTTGCATAAACAACATATGTCATGGATCCAAATCTAAAGGTGTGAACTTGATGAGGTAATGGCCACAAACTTGCATAAACGTCATATGTCAAGGATCCAAATCTAAAGGTGTGAACTTGATGAAATAATGGCCACAAACTTGCATAAACAACATTTGTCATAGATCTATATCTAAAAGGGGTAAACTTGCATAGGTAACAACATAACATGATTCATATCCAACTCATAAACTTGCATATGTGATCTATACATTGCAACAATGGTGTAAACTAGTACCTAACATGTAAAGTATCATGTATTATTTAGCATATGTCACAGCCTAACTTTCAATTAAATTCTCACATAAACTAGGTGCCATACCCATGTAAGGTCACATATAATTCTACCCAAACTTGTATATGGTTCAAGTTTGAATCACCATCTAAACTTTCCTACATATGATTTATCATATGAGTCAATATAACAAACTAGCATAAGAAATATAATGATTCAACTAGACATAAGCCAATCATAGGATTATAACATGTGCGATAGCATCATAACTTTGCATCGTAGATGATAGTATCATAACATAATATCATAGAAATTACAACACAATTCTACACATAATTACAACATGCAATCAACAATTCATATCATATCCAAATTATCCGCATTATAACTCAATCCAATTCATTTATTAATTATTTTGCTAAAACTATCGAACTTAGAACTCAAAAGTGGTCTTGAGTTCTGAATTCTGATTTCTGGAGTTGAATTAGTGCTCCTTTGATGAAGATTCGCTGTTAGGGTTCTGATTTGGTTGCTGTTCTTCCTCTTTAATTTGGTGGCGGCTGCTCCAGGGTTCAAGACAACAGCATGACGGCCATAATTTTAGTTTTAATTCTGATTTAGGGTTTGAGTCTATGGGTCTTTTTATAGAGTTATGAATTAATTTAAGCCGTCGGATGTTCTTAGGGTAAATCAAAATCACTCAGTCCAGATTAGAACTATCCAGAAACCCTAATGACTCATTAACTAGTCAGAAATGACTCCGCGCTGACTCACCTTTCGAACCAGATGGCTGTGCAGGTTTTATCTCGGCCTGGGCGCACTTGGGAAGTGCGCCAATGCAAATTTGTACTGGCGCACTTCCCAAGTGCGCCAGTGCATTTTTTTTTCAAACTTCGTTCGCCTATATCTTCTTCATACGACATCCGTTTTACGCAAACTCGGACTCTATCTCAAGAAGAATTCGGAGACGAATGCAATGGAATGACCCGTTTCCCTTAATTCCCACATTTGAAATTAAGTATTATTAAATTTAGTTAATCTGATTATTCAAAAATTCGGGGTGTTACACATACGACATCCAGAAGACATCCGCAAACCAATGCCTTGGACCCCAAAGGAGTTACGAGCCTCGAGCACCCAGTCCTGGTTTCCTCGCGCCCCCCGGAAGGACTTCAAGCCAGGAATGACGTGGGATTCGCACCCAGCAGGGTGCGAAATCTCGCACCTATGCCTGGGTTCGAAATTTCGAACCCAGTGGGTGCGAGGTCTCATGCCCAGTGGGTGCGAAATCTCGCATCCCTGGCTGGGTTTGAGATTCCGAACCCAGCTGGAGTTGGATTTCCCACCCGTGCTTGGGTTTGAAATTTCGAACCTAGAGGGCTTGAAATTTCAAACCAGGGCCAGGTTCGAAGTTTCAAGGCGCACAGGGGTGGGTTCGAATTACCTGTATGTGGTCCCTATTTCCACCTAATCCTACCTACTCCTACCTACTCCCACTCCTATAAATAGCCCCATGGCCTCACACTTCAAGGAGATGGGATTTTCTTCACTTGAGACCTTCCTAGAGCTTCATGAACTCCATTAATGGCATCTCCTATTTGAGGAAGAAGGAGAATTAAATATTCTATTTCCCAAATACCTAGCATATTTCATTTGTGAAAGTGAATGTAATGAGCATGGCTCTACCTTGTAATTCTTGAGTGACTAATAAAAGTTCGACATCCTTCCAAAGTGGACTAGGCCTAATCCACGGCCGAACCACTATAAATACTTGTGTCATTTACCGCTTTTTCTTACCTAGTCTTGCGACCAAATTAACTATTCCTAGTATTAGGAATCCTTGGTGTTTACGACATTTTTTTCCATCAACAGGTTTGTTGTTTCTGGAGGAGTGGGTGAGAAGGAAAAGTAGAAGAAGGTGTACTAAGGAGTGGGATCGGTTTGAGGCAATGTGGTGGAGGCCGAAGTAGTTGGGATAGGTTAAATGATCTCGGTTCGGATCAAAAGGGTGAAAATCGGATGACATTGATTAAAGTTTTAAATTAAGTTGAATGGATAGACTCAGGTTTCAGGGTGTTTATGTGGTTTGGTTCGGTGTTACCCTATGAAAATGAAATCACCTTCTTGCAGTTCTATCCGATCCAATCCTTTCCGCCCTCACATTCTAAACCGAACCGCTTTGGAGAAACACTCGAATCGATCTGCTCGTAATATAGTCATCTGAACCGATCCGCTCATGACATGGATACTCGAACCGATCAACCCCTGACGTGGATCTTTGAACTGATCCGCCCATGACATGGATACTTGAACCAATCCGACGTTATGGAGTGCTAACATGCTTCAATCAACCTAACCAAAATCAAATAAGGCTTGTGACTTCATGAATAGTTAGGATAGAGCCCTCTCAACTGGACTGTCTAGACTTTATGAGCATACTGCTATTTTTTACATTGCTTTACTTCTCTGATTTCAGCACTATTCACATTTGCATAGTTTAGCGTGCACACACGCACACACGGGGGGCGATGGGGGGGCTAAGGGCAATTATACCAACTCTGTTATTTCTTCGATAGTACAATAGCTATGACCAAGAGACACTCATCTAGATTAGCAGAGAGAAAATAAGCTGTAGGAACATCTCGAAACCCAACTATTGAAGATATATCCTCCATTTCGGATCCGGAATGGGACAGTGAGGGTCTGAATTATGAAATGGAACCTCATGAAAGTGAATTATCATCCGGAGGTGATGTCTCTATGGATGAACAGGAAGAGGGATGAGTTGGAGATAACTGTGCTCCTGATGAGTTTGTCATCATTTTGGAAAAACCTAGTGATTCTGTTGCTTCAACAGTTGACAACGACAAACTTGCACGAATATGTTTGAAGCATGGAATTCACCGAAAGGATGTCGAATTGCCCACTGGAACGGATCGGCCCCATAATCCTCTCGGAGGGTACATGGCAATCAGTTGATTAATGTGCCTTGTTGGGGCGATACCCCCATTCCCGCCATTCGTCGTCGATTTTCTGAGACAATTGCGGATTGCACCAATGCAGCTCCAACCCAACTCCTATGTTTATCTGTATACCTTATAGGGAGATTTTGGGTATAGAGCCCACCTTTAAGGACGTTCATTTCTTCTACAATTTCAAGCATCGGACCAAGGACACCCCCATCTTTTGTATATATTGAGTCAGTGCCAAAAAGGAAACTCATAAGCGATCCTTTTAGTAGCAAAGTGGGTGATCCAAGACTTGAATGGTTCTATATCAAACAACAGCCAGGATGTGCTAGGTGATGGCTAAAATCAAGTAAAACTATTAGCATTTGAGTTCTAGTCTTAATCACTACTATAAGTGTGAAATACCCCACGTCCGTTAATGTCACTCACTAAGGGAATGCATTAAGTTTCGTGAAGCGCTATAGGTAAACAAACATAGAATAATTACAAGACAAAGATAAATAAGGCAACAGCGGAAAATTTATACTTTTATTTCAAACATAAGTCATAATACCGTGGTTCACAATTTCATAAGTCACAAAAACCATTACAATAAAAATACTTCTGCCTTGCACCATCAGAGTACATAAGTAAATAAAAAGCATCATTTCCCCAATAAAAAAAAGAATTAAGCCATAGTAGAGTCAAGAACTTGAGAAGCAAGTTAAGGTACATGTGCCTCACTAATGATTACTCTGCATTATTACTAGTATAACTGAAATGAAATGATCCCTTCCACTATAAGCTGGTAGGCTTAGGTCATACGTCCAAGTATACCCTAACCACTACCCTAATCGATCGGCTCCCTACCTTGTAGATATCCTGTGTTGGCCCCACAGTAGGAGGTATCACTTCCTAAAGTGGCAACCCATGGTGCGCACAACCATATCTACTGGTGTCACGGTCGTCTTAGCCCCCTCTGCCCGGCCCATGCACGCACATGTCCCCGGTTGGTTTGCACCGCCCACACCATCCACCTCGTTTGGATCTCTTACAATCAATCAGTAAGCGTGCCCCTTCTCTGCCTAGTACGGAGGTCTTTACTTGATGCCAAACTTGGGTTACTGACCGAAATGTGTCCCTCACAATATGATACAAGCTCTCCCCCTTGTCTTGTATCCCCACTAGGTTTTCCACTGACTATGTATACCCTTAGGTGTCTTTAACTACATAGCCCTATACTAGTTATGCTTACCCCAAAGTGTGTCTTTAATTACATAACTTTATTACACTATCTACTGGTTATGTATACCATTAGGTGTCTTTAATTACATAACCTTATTACACTACTGGTTATGTATAACATTAGGTGTCTTTAATTATATAACCTTATTGGGTTAAGCACATGGGCCTATAGATATACATATTACCCATCCCCTCTAATTAACTTAACCCACCACTACCCATCCAATTTTACTTAACCCTAACTTAAGTCCATAGTCATATTAAATTAGGTTACGTAGTCCATTTCTTTACCATGTCCAATTTTTGTTATAATGGGCCAGACCTCCCACATTAGGCCTACAACGTGTGGATGCTGGATATGCCGGTCGGGTCTGGGCAGTCTTATTCCACAGTTGGGCCTAACCTCATGTCTTAGCCCGATTCGTATTTGCGTACTTAGACCTCCCACATTAGGTTCAACATTAGTGGCTGCTGGATATGACGGTCAGGTCCGGGCAGACTTTCGCCACTAATGTAACCTAACCTCATGTCATAAGCACAATTTACAATTACTAATTGTAAATTACTAAACATTCCAAATTAATCCAAATCTACCTATGTCATTATAGGTAACTATTTCTATGTTTCCCCCATTTGATTTACATGTCCCATTTCCTATTAAACATTACATAAATCATGCCAATTATACTCCCTTTTTCCCCGTTTTCTCTCTAACGTATTCGTACGTATTTTTGGTGGCATCTAGGCTATAAAATAGCCCAGCTATAATCATAAAAAGGGAATATGACGTGGATGATAGTTTCAACATGTCTTGGCATAAACATGAACATAAACTGACATAGTAACAAAGTGAATGGACATGGGATTAACATCATAATAAAGTGGACATCAAACTAGTAACTTATGGCAATCATTATGATGTTTAAGCAAGCATAATGAGATCTAGATTTAACATTAGGTGTCCAATTACCTAGATCTGGCATAGTTAGGGTGACAAAGCAACATGTTTAGATCAAAAGGTGGATTCACATGTCATGTTTACAACATATATCAATGTATCATAATATGTCAGGTGAAAGGTGATTAACATAAAGGTCTAGATCCAAGTAATGTCACAATTATCAAAATTTATAGATGTACTTCCATCATAACATGGTTACAAGTCAAGATCCATATCAACGTCATAATCGAATCACCATAATTATATTAGATCTAGGAAATTAGATATGTCATGACAATTGATAAAATTTCATATTAATACAGAATCATACTTTACAACATATCCAATTCATTATCTATCATAGCATACTTTTATTTATCTAAACCTAAAAGTAATCTAGTAACTCACTATGTTAGGTTTAGAGAATTTAGGAAGAATGGATCTAGAATTTCTGAATTGGATTTGCAGAGTATGTTGTTGTAGAAACAGTCCATTTTGCACTCCAGCAGCATATGGCCTCCATGACTCCCAATGAAGAGAATATGAGAAATATGACAGATATATATAGCTTCCATACCACCTGAAACCGAGTGCCACCTCAGCCCTAGGGGTGTCGACACCCCTGTGGGTGGGTCGACCCCTAGGTCGACACATCTCTGGGAGGTCGAACCCCTAGAGCGGGAATTTTGCCGCTCAGAGGATTATTCAAACTTGAATCCTTTGGATGGGATTATGACTCATCTCTGAATCATCTCTGACTTATGTGTATAAATAAAATATTTTTGTGTGTATACAAACTTAAAACTCTCATAACTTCCTCATACTGTGTTCGTTTTACGCAAACCAAATGATAATCTTGACCGGAATTTTGAGACGGACGCAATGGTGTATTTTGTTTCCTCTAATTCTGAACATTAAATTAATTATTATTTAATTTATTCTCTTTTAACGTCGTTAAAAATTCGGGATGTTACAAAATGTAGTGACTGTCGTTTATTTCCTCTTGCAGTCCCTAACCCGAAACAGGAAACACATCTAGTGTACTTTGATTGTCTAAAACAACTGCGTAATAGCAAACAGAAATTCTTGACCATTAGAGACTGTCTAGTAGATGAATACCTTCACCGCCATCGCTTAGTTGCTATCACTCGTAGCATAGGTCATGGAGAAGGCCCATTTATATACATGCCCCCAGTCAAGGGGCAAATTGATATCTTACCGGAGAAAGGACAGAGTTCGAGAGATCCAACGATACCTTAAAAAAGTCCTCCCACCTCAACTCAAGATGATATATTATCAAACATAGCTGAAAAGGATAGTGTAACACCCCACGTCCATTAATGTCACTCACAAAGGGAATGCATTAACTTCCGTGAAGCGTTATAGGTAAAAGATGCAGATAAATTACAAGACAAACAAATAACGCAGCGGAAAATAAAGTCATTTTATAAACGTAGTTCAGTCAAGCTTTTACAACAATTGACTCAATCATACTTAAAAGTATTACATAGAACTTCTGTCTTGATTCAAAAACTTCCAAGTATATAAGAAGCATAAAAAGACAATGATATTCCCCAATAAAGCATGAGCCAGCCATAGAGGTGGAAAAGAGAGCAATACATCGACTATCTTCTAGTTTGGAAAGAAAACTGAGCTAGGTGGTGATATTCCCTCTTTGTGAACCTGGGGGCGGGGGGAAACGGAAGAAAAGAAAGCGAAACAAAATAGAGTCAGATATAAAGCCTGGTAAGTCCAGTGACTTTCATCATGTTAAAAGGGAAAAGCATCATGACATGAATAAACTGAATATACAACAATACCGTGACAACAATGGTAACAAGATAACACAAGTTTAGCACAAGATATGATAAGGCAAGATAAACTAAATGCGCTTCTACTCTTTCTCTGCTTCGCTACTACCCTATTATTCTGATTTCTATATCTCTGCACCACCTAACTAGTGTCCCAACTAGTAATCTGTATAAAATAAAGATAATATGATAACGTGATCCCAATTCCCCTGCAATTGTGGTAGCCTTTAGGTGTACATCTATTATGAGGATCCCACCTCAATCTGCCTAATTGCCATGGATATGTTAGATGTTCCCTTACTACCCTATCGATCAGCTCCCTACTTGTATTAATTTTCCTTGTGTCTGTGTCAATCGGCCCTTTCTTGCATGTAGATACCCTGCGCTGGTCCCGCCATAAGGTGTATCAATCCCTATGATAGCAACCCGACACGATTCAATATGCACAGTGTATAACTACTGGTACCCAGTGCCTGTTTTTTCCACTTCGGAGTACGTGCACGCCCGTAATCCGTCGGAACCTACACTGATGTACCCCCTGCCGCTATTTTGACCGCTTATAATCAGCCTAGTAATCGTGCCCTACCCTGTCTAGTTTCAGGGTACCTTGATACATCTATGTGGGTTACTGCTGAAATGGGTCCCCGTTACTAGGGTTTCCTACTAGTTAAATTTTTAGGCCTATACTTACTAATATTACCCACCAACCCGATATGCACTTAACCCTCCCACTGATTCGAGCTTGTTTATTTAATGGTAAAGTTTGTGGGCCTATATTTACTAATATTACCCGCCAACCCGATATGTACTTAACCCTCCCACACATTATGTCATATTGGTTAAGTGTTGTCCATTCATGTTAACTTAACCCACCCACTCATCATGTCATGTTGTTTAAGTGTTTCTTATTAACTTAACCCTTCTCACCCATCACGTTGGATTGGTTAAGTGTTTCTATTAACTTAACCCTGTTCATTCATCATGCTATATTGGTTAAGTATTTCCCATTAACTTAACCCTATTCCTTCATCAAGTTATATTGGTTAAGTGTTTCTTATTAACTTAACCCCACGCGTTCATCATGTTGTATTTGTTAAGTGTCATCAATCAATTCAAGTTAACTTAACCCACCCACTTGTCATGTTACATTGGTTAAGTATTGCCTTATTGTGTTAACTTAACCCTACCACAAATCATGTTATATTGGTTAAGTGTTTTCTTCTCGTGTTAACTTAACCATTCCCATTCATCATGTTATATTAGTTAAGTGTTGCTCTCTTGTTTAAATTAACCCTACCACACATCATGTTATATTGGTTAAGTGTTGCCTTCTCGTGTTAACTTAACCCTACCCATTCATCATGTTATATCGTTTAAGTGTTGCTCTCTTGTTTTAAGTTAACCCTACTCGCCTGTTTAATTAACATGTTGTATTGGTTAAGTGTCGACTAAGTTAACTTAACCCTACTCACCTGTTTAATTTACATGTTGTATTGGTTAAGTGTTGCCTAAGTTAACTTAACCCTACTCGCATGTTTAATTAACATGCTGTATTGGTTAAGTGTTGCCTAAGTTAACTTAACCCTACCATTCAATTATTAGCATTTCTTGTTTATTAGCATTGATTCATTCATTAATGCCTTAACCTCTCACATTAGAACTGTTGTTTGCGGTTGTTGAATGTGCCGGGTGGTTCGGAGCATACTTCTACCGCAAACTCATTCTAACCTTGGGTTTTTAGGCTAAATGCACTAACCTCTCACATTAGATCTGTGTTGTTGCGGTTACTGGATGTGCCGGGTGGTTCCGGGCAGTTTTACACTGCAACTCAATCTAACCTTGGGTTAGGCATGTTTTTCTTTTATCATATTTACCGTACATGTCAAAATCTAGATTCTATATGTTTATTATCCCAAATTCACAAAACTATTCATGTTCCAATTCTCAAGTTATACCTCAACAAAGCTAACTGCAAGTTATGCCCTACAAATTCAAATTCAAGTTATTACTCAACATAGGTTACACCCAATCTTCCCAAATTTGCAATAATAGCCATGCCCCAAAATCACAATAAACATTATGCTTGGCGTCCCAACCAATAGTTATGCCCAATCTAGATTAATATTCCAATTTATAGTTTACGCCCAATCTAGATTTAATATTTCAATTTATCCCAAGTTCGCAACAATAACAATTATACCCCAAAACTTGATTTATATGTCAATTAGCCCAAATTGGCAGTTATAATGATAATAATGCCCCAATATCAATTACAAGTTATACCCAAATCTCAATTACAAGTTATGCCGAAATCTCAATTACAAGTTATGCCCAATAGTACGTAAAATAGATTAGGCCCAATTCCCCCATATTCCAATCGTATATATAACAAGATTTCATCAAGGTTCGAGACAACCTAGATCTATGATAAATGGGGAAGAAGAGGAAACATAAAATATTAGGCATAAAATAGCCATACGACGCTAGATTTGATAATAGCAATACCAGGAACATAAAAGAAGTATAGATCTGAATTACATCGCAGGCATAAATCTGATAGATTAGATTTGAATAACATCGCAGGCACAAATCTGATAAAATTGATTTGAATAACATCGCAGGCACAAATCTGATAAATTAGATTTGAATAACATCGCTGGCACAAATCTGATAAAATAGATAGGATAAATCTGAAAGGATTATCTCATAATCAGGTATAACTTGGATTCAGATTATTACATGCCAAGAAATTCAATTAAGAATTCACATCTGAAAGTAACTTGAACTTACAGTGCTTAGATTAGGAGAAAAATAGGTGTGCAGATGTTGATCCATATCCAAGGTTGATTGTTGATGAAGATCTTCTGATTTGATTTAGGATTTTAGAGGAGGCGGCTAAGAGAACTAAGAGCTCAACAGCATAGACAGGTCAGAAGGAATTGTTATGAATTAGTTAGGTCTAGGAACTAATTTATAGGTGTAGAGAGTGTTTTAGAGCCTTTAGATCACCATAGAAGCCATCAGGTCCGTCCAGCGCATCAAAACACGTCATACGAAGCAGCTCAACCCGTTTGGGCTCTGATCCAAAAAGGGGTCGACCCCACCCCTAGGGGGTCAACACCTATGTCGACCCCTCCCTTAAGGGGTCGACACATATGTCGACTCCCCCTTAGGGGGGTCGACACCCCTGGGCGGGAAAATTCCCGCCCAACCCGCTTCTCTGATTTCGAATGTTTTTGAATTAGTTTTCTTGACTGGTTAACTAATTATTTAAATCTCTAAATTATTGTAATCTTCCAAGGCCCGTAACTTCCTCATACGGAGTCCGATTTATGGAAACTCGGACTCTATCTCAAGCAGAATTCCGAGACGAACGTAATGGAGGAACTTGTTTTACTTAATTCTCACTTGTAAAATTAAGCGTTCTTAAATTTGTTATTTTAAATATTCACAGAAAATACGGGGTGTTACATTCTCCCCTCTTAAAGGATTTCGTCCCCGAAATCTCTAAGTTGAGAAGAATGTATCCTAACATCCAACATCCATCTACTCAACCATCAATCACAGGCATCCATTGTCCTTAAAAAGTTTTCTAATGCTTTCATGATCATATGAATAGTGTGTGTAAATGTCCTTATCTAAAGCAAAATCAGGCGGTCTACTGATTCAGTTGACCTCCTTAATGCGAATCATGTCAGTGCTTTGAGTCTATCATGTATGCGATTACTCCTAATCGTATTTTATAACTTCTTCATGAGTGCACAATCATTCATACAAATGCAATATCCATATTATAACACATAAAGTTTCAATCCATATACAAATACATATATGCATATGCAATATGAAAGTGACTGAGCCAATCTAGTGCCTAATGTGTGTGTATATGCATCCACGAGCAACCACTAGCAAACACTTACATCCACTTGCATCCACCAAACATAACATGTCTCAAACAAATGTTAACATCCATTGGCTTCTACCTAAGAATCGAGGATAGAACCAAGAGGATATCCTTAATAGATAAAGTCTAACATGCAAATAAACTTTATAGAAAAAGAGGGATTAAGGATATACCCTAGTCTTCAGTTTTCTAAGTCGCATCTTCTTGGGCTTCACTCCATTGTGCTTTGACTGTCTTAACTTCACGATTGTATAGCTTCTTAACTTTTGTTTCCCAAAACTCACTAGTAAAGATAGGGCCTCGATCACTTACTTTGCTAGAGGGTATCCCATATAGTCGAACTATCTTTCCAAGATAAACCGATGTTAACCATGATACCAAGTGTATATACTAGGTTGATTAGAGGTCTCACCTCTACTTAGCTTATCCATTGCACCAATTATCTGAGATTATTTTCTTTGTGAAGTACCTATTTGATCCAAAAGCTTAGGTCTTACTCCTAGTGATGCCAAATAACTTAACCGAAGGTTCTAAAATCAAAGGTTGATATGTATTCTGAACTTCTCCTTTCCACATAAAGAGGACTTGAAGTCAACCTTTTTCTTCTTAAGGCATCCGCTATGACCTTACCCTTCCTTTCCTTTGGAGTCATGTGTCGTACAGGTAATGCAACTGATTTTGCATTGTTAACTAGATATATGCGGAAGTCTATCTCGCGTTTTAGGGGGCAAACCCCTAACCTTGTCAAAAACATCTGCATACTCATGGATTATTTTAATGGATCGCAAATCGTCGATAGATGCATCAAGTGATTCTTGGTAGCTAAGCCAAACTGACCCCTTAGGATCACACAAAATCTCGAGGGTATTCCCGAGGCAAGTCAAAAGTCTAACTACCCTCCTTTCACAATTACTAGCTAACCAATCCATGCTTAGAATCAACCCATAGCCCATGAAACCCAAAACGTAAGCATTACACTTAAACTCAATACTTAATATAGATATTATAAAATCCTTACAAACCAAAGATAAATGAGCCGAACCACCAATTGGATTTGAGACAATAATGGGATCTCCTACTATACAAGTACTAAGGTGTAGAGACTAAACTATGGAAGCAGATTAGCGTTTGGGACGTCGTCTTCCCGTCCTTCTTATCTTGTTACACAAACGGTTGTCTCGTTTGCTCCGCTTCGATTAAAATTTCTAGTGTTTCAAACTCAGATCACAATAATCACAAAATATATAAAGAGATTAATGCAGAAAAGATAAATGACACACGTTGTTTTTATAGTGGTTTAGCCAAGTCCTAGCCTACGTCCACTTCGTAATCTTTTGTTTATATTAACCAGACTTTTCTAGGCAAGTCGTGCCTTTTTACATGGTCCATATAACAAAAGAAAATAGTGCATATTTAAGTCAAGTACCACCGCAGATGCTGGGCATTCCATGCCCTGGGTACTTCTTCACCATCCACAGTCGTCAACATGAAAGCCCTAGTATCAAGCTTCTGATGGATGGTATACGGTCCTTCCCACTTCGGACACAGAAGAGCTGGAGATGGGAAGACACGTTTCAGTACTAAGTATCAAAGTTCAAAGGTCCAAGGGTGAACCTTCCTGTTGTAGCAACGTGCCACTTGGCGCTTATGTCTCGAGGCACGCAAGTCCGCTACATCTCCTTTCTCCTCAATCATATCCAGGGATTCAAGGAGGAGTGCTTTGTTTGTCATCTGATCGTAATACGTTACTCTATGAGAAGGCACTCTTAGCTCCACTGGAATGACCGCTTCCAATACAAAAGAAAGTGAGAAAGGCGTATGACTTGTTGTCATCTAGTAAGTCGTCCTATAAGCCTATAATGCGAATGGTAATTCGTCGACCCACATGGCCTTTTCTTCCTCCAGTCGTTTTTTAAGGATGGACTTAATAGTTTTATTGATTGCCTCAACTTGCCCGTTCGATTGCGAGAGAGTTACTAGCGTGTACCTTTTTTCAATTTTATATTTCTGACAAAAATTCCAGAATTCTATGTTGTCAAATTGGGTTCCATTGTCAGTTACGATGGTTCTTCGTATTTCAAATCGACAAATGATATTCCTGACCACAAAGTTTATCACCCGCTTCTTTATTATTGTGGTTAGGGTTTCGGCTTCCGCCTACTTTGTGAAATAATCCACGGCCAAGATTGTATATTTAGCTCCTCCTTTGGCGATCGGCAGGGTTCTAATGATGTCTATCCCCCACATAGCGAACGACCATGGGTTCACCATTGATTTAAGTTGACTTGGAGGCGCCCTAGGAACTTTTGCAAATTTTTGGCATTTATTACAGTGTCGTGAATAATCAGTTGCATCTTTATTTATGGTAGGCCAGAAGTAGCCATATCGTAATATCTTCTTTACCAATGTTTGGCCCCCGGTGTGGTCTCCACATTCACCTTCGTGTACTTCCGTTAGTACACGCTTGATGTCATCATGGTGTATGCACCGGAGCAAAGGCATGGAAAATCCTTTGCGGTAAAGGACTCCATCTTGTAGAACATACCTCGTGGATTTACGAACCACTGCTCGTCTTTCGCTTTTCTTTATGGGAAGTATCTCGTTTTGCAAGAAATTCTTAATTGGTGTCATCCATGACTCCCTTTCTGGTTTAGCTTCCAGTACTGGATCTACCTCCATCTGATCAAAGCTTGGCGACTTCGATACCTCTATCGGAACCATCTCAGTCTCTTCTGGATTATTAGAGCTCGCCAACTTAGCTAGTTTGTCTGTTTTTTGGTTTTCTTCTCGTGGGATATGGGTTATGTTGTAATGCTTCCGATTGTCTAGTAGCTCATTCACCTTTTTTAGGTAAGTGACTGGCCAAGGCCCCCTAGCTTCAAGTTCCTTTCGAACCTGGAAAACTATAGTTTTGGAATCGCAAAAAACATACAATATGGTCACCCCTAATTCCTTAACGAGTTTTAGCCCGGCAATCAGAGCCTCGTATTCAGAATCATTGTTGGTAGCAGGGAATTCCAACCGCACGGCACAGTACATTGATCGTCCTTCAGGAGTTATTAAAACGACTCTAGCGCCAGACCTTCGATCAATTTTGGCCCCATCTGTATACAATTTCCAAGGACCAAGTTCCACATTTTGTTCCGAAGGGCTCTCCTTATCATCCAATGCATCTTCCTCGGGGATTGTGAATTCCGCTATGAAGTCAGCTAGAGCTTGTTCCCTTATCGATCTTCTTGGCTGGAAATTTAAATTGAACTTGCTCAACTCAATATTCCACTCAAGCAACTGTCCCGATGCTTCTGGTCATTGCAATACCTGTTTAAGTGGCTAATCGGTGTATGTGACTATCGGATGAGCTTGGAAATAATGACGGAGCTTCCGGGATGCAATCAAGAGGCTATAAAAAAGTTTTTATATTTTTGGGTAATTGTGTTCTGCCTTCGCTAGCTTTTTTGCTTACATAATACATCGGTCTTTGAACCTTGTTTTCTTTACGTACCAAAGCCGAGCTAACGGCATGAGATGACACTGCCAAATATATGAATAGATCTTCATGATCTACTGGGTTTGACAATATCGGAGGTTTCTCTAGCAAATCGAACAAATTTTGGAAGGCCTCTACACAATCTGGGGTCCATTCAAAATTACGTTTCCCTCGTTTGATCAGATCAAAGAATGGGACGCACTTGTCAATAGCTTTGGAAATGAATCTGCTCAATGCTGCAACTTTTCAGGCTAAACTTTGAACATCATTGATTTTTCATGGCTCTTCTATGTCCCTGATTGCTGGAATTTGGTTAGGATTAATCTCTATTCCCCGGGAACTGACTATGAATCCGAGGAACTTTCCTGATGCGACTCCAAATGAACATTTGAAGGGGTTCAATTTCATTCAGTATTGTCGTAGAATGGAAATCATCTCAGCCAAGTCTTTCGTGTGATTAAAAGATTGTCCGGACTTTATAAGCATGTCATTTACATAAACTTCCTTTGTTTTCCCAATCTAATTGTAAAACATTCGTTTCACCAGGCGTTGATATATGGCTCCGGCATTCTTTAATTCGAATGGCATCACCACATAACAATACAACCCTAAGTCCGTAATGAAGCTAGTGTATTCCTGGTCTGGCACGTGCATAGGGATTTGATCATACCCTGAATATGCATCCGTAAAGGAGAGAAGTTCGTGTCTCGCCGTTGAGTCATCCAGCTGATCAATCCTGGGGAGTGGGAAGTTATCCTTCGGGCAGGCTTTGTTCAAATCAGAAAAGTTAATGCGCATTCTCCACTTCCCATTTGACTTTTTGGCCAGGACGGGATTCGATATCCAATCGGGATGGGTTGAGTCTCGGATGAACTCATTATTCCTTAGCTTCTCTACTTCTTCCTTTAAGGTTGTTGACCTTTTTGGGCCCAACATACGCCTTTTTTTGCTTCATTAGAGGATGGTTTGGGTTCAGGCTTAGTAAATGGCTCATAATTGTGGGAGAAATTACATACATGTCCGTGTGAGTCCAAGCAAACACATCAAGGTTCTTTTTCAGAAAATTAGTTTACTCTTTCATTCAAAAAGAATACAAATGAGATCCTATTTTCAAGACCTTGGTCAGGTCGTCGTTATCAATTGGAATGTCAACCGTTTTCTCATTGGATGTCGCCTTCCTGGTCCCCAGTTCCTTATCCTCTCTGGGATCAATGTCTTCGGGTTGGTCGTCAGGCTGCTCCCTTGGCGATATAGTCTTTAGTTGTTATGCCGAGTTCTCCTTTGTAGGAGAAGAAGCATCCTTTGGTTCTGATTTTCTTCCACTTTGCAACATCTTCAGCTCTACCATATAGCAAGCTCTGCTATTGATCACCATGAATCATCCCTATTCCGACGTCAGTCGGGAATTTCATTAGTGGACACCAGGAGGCGATGTAAGCTCTAAATTCTGAGAGAGAGGGTGACCCAATAAAACATTGTAAGGTGAATTGATGTCCATAATAACGAACTAGAGGATCCTTACCCTCCAATGCTCCCCGTCACCTAGCTCTATAGGTAAGTCTATCACCCCAATCAGAGCTTTCGTAGATCCATTAAAGCCACAAATCCAGTCTTTACACGACTACAAATCCTTCACTGCCAATTTCATCTAGTCAAAATCCCTTTTAAACATAATGTTTACAGAGCTCCCGTTATCCATGAGAAATTTCTTAACTATTGCAGGTCCAATGACGACCGTTATTACTAATGGATCGGTACTAGTGCTTCTACACCAATGCTCTCTACCTCGGAATACAACATCGTCCGTGTCTGTGTTCTACTATTTTATTGGTGTGGTTTCTACAAAAAGCTACACTCCCCTACTTCTGGATGCTTGGTCGCGTTAACATATTGCTCCATTGCTCTGTTACTGGACCCAGCTGGGTGCGGTCCCCCAACTATAGTGTTTATAACAATACCCTTTCCCTTCTGTTGAGCTGTGGGATTAGGAACAGGTTGGTTTTGATTTGGGGCTTGAACCTATCTCTTAGGGCGACTTTATACTCATCTAACTTTCCTTCCCGTAGCAATTTTCCAACAATGTCTCTTAGATGACGACACTCGTTAGTAGAGTGTCCATGAGTTCCATGGAATTGGAAGAATTTCCCAGTTGCGAGTTCCTTTTCAGTAGAGTCCCTGGGTGGAGGCTTCTTCCGATGTTATTCCCTCGGTTCCTGTTTCTTTTGCCACCATTTTTGTCCCGATTATTATTTCCTCCATTTTTGTTGTCGAAATTTATTTCTACCTTTCCCGCACTATCGCCGTACTACATCACAACAACATTACTTTTGATGTCTTCGCCAGCAGCTCCATCGGATTTTCTTTTTCGACTTGCTTGTATTTCTTCTCGTCGCAATCTAATATTAGCCTTTTCATAGAACGCTTCCCTTGTCAATGGCGGTTTCCCAGCCAAATATCCTCCAAATTCTGTCTGGGTCAACTCCATCGATTAGTGCCATCAAAACAGTCGGCTCGTGTAGGTCCCTGACTTTGGTAACTGCGATGTTAAAGAAATCTAGGTATGATTTCAAAGATTCTTCAGGGCCCTGCTTGATCTTGGACAGTTCGATGACACTTTTGGATTTTGGAGCATGGAGCATGGAGCTAGAATTGGTTTATGAAGCATTCGCTTAGTTCCTTAAAGCTCTGTACTAATTAGGGAGGGAGGTGAGTGAATCACATTAGCGCAACATCTTCAAGATAGATCGGAAAAGCTTTACATTTCACAGCGTCGGGTGTGACTGCGGCATTCATATACCATGGATACCTCATTAAATGTTGTCCTGGATCAGTTCTTCCTGCATATCGATCCATTTGTGGAAGGTTAAACCGACAAGGAAAATGGAAGTCCAGAATATCATCGGTGAATGGAGTGTGGCTACGTTCAATACCCCAATCCTCATTTGTATAATGTTGACTGTCAGCCATTATTTGTCGCATTATCGCTTCTACCTGAGAGTTAGTCAAAGCTTGCTCTGGATCTACACTTCTATTTCTTCTAACACGCCAGTCTTCTATGTCGGGTGACGTCCTCTGGTTTCGAGCCGCAACTGAACTTCCTCGCCCTCTACGATCCCGGTTGTTGACGGTACGAGTGGGTTGGAGAAGTTGTCCTTGAGTAGAATTGATGATGTTGGGGTCTCTAGGTAAAGCATGTAATCCTCTCAAACTAGGATCGTCAGCTCAAGGGTCCGGGCCACGTCCTGGCGAGACCCTAGTGATCCAAATGTTAACTAATCAAGGTTTTCAGTCGTTCATATGAAATCCACTGACATGGACGTTCTTCATCTGAAGAGGGCGAATGATCCACAACAAGATGGTGAGTCGGAGAGGGCGTTCTTAATCTACGAAGTTCATTTATCTCTCTGTTCATAGCTTTCAAGTTTTTTCGCATCAGAATGCTCTCTCGTTTATGGACCTCTAAAGCATCCTTAGTGCTATCTAGCATATCAAGTATGCACGAGAATTCCCTGTGCGTAACAACTGCAGAGGGAGTTGGCTGATCACTGGTTGTCACGCCTGGCATTGTAGCAGTTTCAAGAGCTTGAGTAGAAGTACCAGCCTATGCCATATTCTGTTCGGATCGGGTCACGGTTGCAGCTCCGGTTCAGTTCGAACGGGGATTGTGAGCAATGCCTAGGGCATCGGTTTGCATCGGGTCTATGCCTTCCATTCGGTTCGGGGCTTCAAGGTCGGGTTGGATTGGAGACGTTCTCCCGGACATGTTCGCTTATGAGCTCTGCCCCCGCGATCTAGTAGCAACCATGGCCTGTCGATCCTCGCCTGTCTAGTTTTCCCGAGCAACTTGTGTCTCTTTTCCTTTTCCTTTAGCCATAAAATTCAATTCTTTTAGGAGTTCAATGAGGAAAGTTTGAAAGATATTGAATATTTGGACTAACTTCTTTGGAATTGAGAACCTAAATAGTAGAATGATAAACCAAAACGTTGAGAATTCAAACCTTCTCAAGGAAAGCACCAAAATGTAAGACCAAAAAAATGGTTCTAACACCCAAACAAATGATAAATTCAAATAAAATGGAAAGAAAAGTAGTAAGAACACACGATTTATAGTAGTTCGACATTAAAGAGCCTACGTCCACTTTATACTTTGTTGATTGATGATATGAGTACAAATACAATGCAAAAATCCACTCGATCTCTCTAATACAATTGATAATTTTACTCAATGTTTGATGAAATATGCTCCATAAGTTGATGGTGATCTGAATGAAGTAATGGAATTCGGTGGTTATGAGAGATAGAGTCAGTATTTTTCCAAAAGTTCCCTCCTAATGGTGTTGATTGGTGTATTTATAGGAAGAAATTTAGTCCGGTTCGGTGCCACATGGCAATCATCCCGCTCGGTTCGGGATAGGCGTGCTTCAGGATGATGACATCGCATTGAGATCGTGGGCTAGTGGGAAGAAACCGTTCCGGTTTTGTAGGAGGACATGGAGAATAACTGCTGCAGCTTATGGATTTCGGTTCGGATTGGAAGGGCAAAAAGTGGGTGCGGATCGGATAGCACCGAACCGATCCGGATCTGCAACCTTCTTTTCATCTCTTGGCCTGTTTACCCCACAATGACTAGGTTTGGTTCAGGGGTCTCCGAATCGACCGGGGCTTCTGCTGCGAGTCCTTCTAATCAACATTTTATATCAATTATTCTTTTAACTTTCCGTAGCCTAATCCGCAAAGTAGGCTAACAGTATACATATAAGGACCTAATATATGAATATAATTCAAATAAATTCAAAATTGATGGGAAGATAGTACATGCGCTAAATTAAAGCAATGGATTGATTGAAATAAGGAAAAAGAAAAATGATAAAATGATTGCATTAAATAAAAAGATAAGGCATGTAAAATAAAATAACAAAGGAAGATGTGTATAATTATATACACATAACATTCGAAATTCAAAAGTAAAAGAATTAATGATATGCAATAGAAGGTAAACAATAAGTGTTAATGGGAAGAGAAAAATTAAACAAGGAACAATTTATAAGTTATATATACATATATACAAAATGTGCATTCAAATCTAGAGAAAAAAGGGAAATGGGCGCATAATCAATTTAAAAGGAGTAAATCAAGGAATTGACATAATGAATTAATTGAAAGGACATATATGTGTATATACTTAAAAATATATGAAGAGTGTATGCACATAATAAATAAAGATGAAAAGGAATTAATGTGCATAACGGCAGAAAATTAATATGGCGCCTAATTGGCACATTTAATTGTCATGAAATGAAAATGCATGCCTTGTTGGCTTTATTCTATTGGTCCAAATCAAAAATTATATTGACTTGGCAACTTCCTATTGGTCTTATAACGTGGAGAGAATAGATTTCATCAGGGAAAATAGACGGTCAGTGTCAATTTGAGCTACATATATAAAGGACCCTATAGCTCTCCATTCTCATTTGCTGTTTCTTCACTCTCTTATTCTTCCTACATGTATTTGCTAAATAAAATTATTTCTTATAATATTGGAGCGCTATCCAAATGAAGATTAAAAAGAAAATTTATCGTCAACAACGACAAATTTAGAAAATAAGGTGTTTTCAACTGCAATGACAATACAAACTCATGACTCTCCATCTACAACCAATCCAAAGAGATTCACTTCTTGATCGGCATATCAATGTGAGTGGATTTAAGTTATATCATTTTTGATAATGGTATATTATCTTTTGACATTCCCTGTTAATATGCAATGTAAATCTGTTAGAAATGTTAAATTGATATGATTATATGTCAAATGATTAAAAAGATGAAATGTTAACATATGGAAATGTAAACTTGTTAAAAATGTGGATACAATTACTGTTGTATACATGTAAGTTTTAATTACATGATAATTTGTGACATATTATGTAATTGAACGCTTAATCGTTAAACTATGACATATTATACTTGGACCCTTGACTGTAAGAATTGTGATAGTTACATGTTATTTTGTTAGAAAGGAATAATTACATGATTTTATGATTACATGTTAGGAAACACGCGACATGGAAATTAGAAATGGACTTAATGTGAAATTAAGTATGACGTGTGAAGTATAGATTACAGTAAAACTTGAAAGAATGAACATGCCTAAATTTACAGTAAATAGAAATCTGTAACCGCACTTAACACGAGGTTAAATTCAACTTGTGATAAAAGTCTGCCTAGAAACACCTGGCAAATCCAGCGTCCACAAGTTATTAATTTAATATGAGGGGTCTAGTGCGTGAATAAACATGTAATGGTGCTAAGACACAAGGTTAAGTCAACTTGTGGAAGAAATCTTCTCGGAACCTCCCGACAAATCCAGCATCCACAAGTGGTAGGCTTAATGTGAGAGATCTACTACATAAACATATATATATATATATATATATATAAAAGGATAGAAATGAATGACACTAATTGTGATTAATGGAAATGAATGAAATATAATTACAACAGTAAAAGAAGTGGAATGAACGGGGAATGATAATAACCTATTATAAGTAAATTGCGTTACCAAGAATGTTGTATAATAGGTTGCCTTGTCCTAGTGACGAGTGGAAATTATAACTTAGGTTATAATAAATGATAAAGAAAATGGAATAACTTATAAAATGAGATAAATTGTACTTAATTGTAAATTAAGAACAGAATTTGAAATCTACGGATGAGGACTACATAAGTTATATTTATGGAAAGAGAAACTTATTAGTAAACCTTAGTTAAGAGAACTAAGTTAATAAGTAAACAACGATAAAGGGGTAATGGCAGTATAAAATGGAATTATGATTTAATTAAAAAAAATGAGGCAAACTTATGAAATGAAATAAGTTATATTTAATCATAAGTAATAAGTAACATGTTAAACCGAAAACATGTGAATTGAGATATTCTTAATAATTACATATTAACTGCAACATGTAATTGGACAATGAATAATATAAAGAGGATGTAGATTACAGATCTTGGATTACAATCTAGAGAATAACATGTTATTGGCTTATTAATAAACTTAAATGGGTTAAGTTATATGACTGAGATTAATAAGCGAGAGGAACTTGGTAACCTAAATAAGAAGTCAATGTAAATGGGAATAACCAAGTTAAGTCGAAACCCAATGAGGTATAGCAAGTGCATAATTGAATGTTTATGCATAGGGTCTAATAGCGTATTAAAATAAGGCACTTAGGCTAGTCTACACATTTAAGGTGAATAACCCAATGGGGTAGATCATCATGGTGTCATGAGGCACGAGGGGAGCACACGTCCATCTGATTATTACGTTAACTCCGAAGGACTGGAAGGGGAAGGCCACGACTTCCTGAATGCGTAAGGTTCTCCTGGTAGTCCTCTGTGCGGTTGCAGATGTTTAGGCTGTGCTGACAGAGGTTGGGTCTGCGCGTTACTACCAGGTGGGTGGGCCTTGACTGAAAGTAGCTTTGCAGTCAGAATGCTGTGACGTGGTGACACTAGGGTGATTCGACGATCGCCTTAACGGGAGGCGTGGTCAGTACCAACAAGGATAGTAGATCGTCGGGTATCCGTCATCGGCAGCCAATGGGATGCGAAAAGAATAGAGTTAAACCCAAGACGCCATCCACCTTTCACTATCGAGGCATGGTGTTTGAGGGGAGATGCCAACTAGATGTTTAGATTGTTTGTTAGGGGCTGTCGCTTAGCTCTTGTAGTCTTTACTAGTTGAGGAAGGGGCTGAGGTGGGGCCATAACCACCATGAAAAACAGGCCCGAGGGATATCTTTATTTTGAGGCACTTAAAGGCGGGCCTGTACAGATGTGGAAAAGCTCCCGATCGTGTTCCGTGCTTCTTGTACAGCCCTGCCATAGAACTCGATGCACATTAGAGGATATGTGTGGTTAAGACATCGAGTACGATTGACGATACGTACGTGGGAAAGTCTAGATACTTGCATGTCTGCTCTGGGTGGTGTATCATAGGCTTTAAGGCATTACTTTGCGATTTGATTCAATCAAAGGTGGCAGTCCGTATGCTTACATAGCATGGCGATGGCGGTTTTATGTAGGACGTAGCGTTGTTATATAGAGGTCGGTCCGTCACTCTGGCATAGGACGAGGGACTGTGTAATTCTATGGCATTACGGTGTAGACTGTGTGAGTAGAGTATAATGGGGTGTACCTTAATTTGGGGGTAGCTACATATATACTTTATTAGGTTAATCCACCGGGGAAAAAATGGGTATGACGTGGGTGTAAGCCTTGAGTGCCGTTAACCCAAGTAACCTAATAAATAAGAGCATGTGATTGAACGGTATATGTAAGGTCGTCCAAAATGTGTAGTTTAAATCCAGTCACCAGAACCTGTGTTCTGACCCCCTCCTCATCTCATACTCATAGGTTAGACTTGTGGCAGAGATATGATAGCTTGGATACTAGTTAGGCAGTATTATAATTTAGTTAAGGCTATATTTTGATTATATTATATTTTATCCATTCCGCTGTGAGATATTTTCTGAGCTTAGATATATTTTATATCTTTGTCTTTTCTGCAGGAGAATAGAGCAACCAACACGAGTTTCGATGGATTAGAATTTTGAAATAAAATAATCCGATCTGTCGGAATTTTGGTTGTTACATCTAGTATCAGAGCTTAGGTTTAGGATTCCAGTATAGATAATGAGTGAACGTATTTGTATTTTTTTTAAAATAAAAATAAAATTATCTATTATATATATATATATAGCTAGATCCGTAGTGGAACCCACTAAGTAGAAAGAGTGTTATGTGGTTAGAATTGGGATGTCTGTTTTGTACACTAAAGGATTGAAGATGGAAATCTGAGACCCTTAGGTAATTTTTGTGGAAAGTGTACAATATGTTTTAAAATAGAGAAAGGTGGATCCCATAAATTAATATTTCGTATTAGTGGTTTAGCGGTAAAACCTTACAAATTCGAAAAGGTTGGAATAAGAAGAAAGGATTAGGAATATATATAGTTGAGAGAATTGATTTTGTAGGAGTGTCCAGGAAAGCCTAAAAAAAATTGGAAACCCGCTTTGTGTCTAAACCCATTGTTAACTTTTAAGAACTTGAAATTATAAAAGCTTTTGGAAGATGGTTTGTAGTGTTTCCAAGTTTTAAGCTTATAAGTTATAGTTTTAAAATATGTTAAGAACATATTAGAAAAGTAAGAGAAGTTGTAAACATAATTGAGAAATTGTTATCCTTATCTACTCCATTTTTGTGATTTGAAAAAAAAATGATTTACACTTTTTTATAAAATGACATGTTTAATCATTTGGCAAAAGTAAGTTTTGGTGAGAAAAATAAAGTTTTGATACTTTTAACTTTTGAAACAAAAGTTAAATGAAATAGCCAAACGATATTTTAAAAGTATAGAATCAGCGAGGATTAATGCCTAGGGAATACGGGAAAAGTTTTTAGGCAATGAAGTAGATAGCAAGAATTATCTTGGAATAACGATAAGTTCCCGTAGAATGCTTAAGCGTTGAAAAGCCTAGGATGATGCTTAAAAATTTCTGTTAGTACACATCAACGGCTAGAAGGTTATTTAAAACAAAACTTAGATCAAAGGATTAAGTTAAATAAGCTAAGAAAAGAGTGATGTCATGAATAAAAAGGAAACAACAAATTTAGTAAAGCAACAAAGATGATAAATGGAAAATTATGAGAAAAGATGGATAGGAACAAAAATTTCAAAGATAAGTTGAAAAAGAAAATATGCAATAAAGAAAATTTTCTTACGTGGGTCGTGCTTCGGTAGGAAATTAGGGAATCTTTATAAATAGTTTCATAAAATCCAAGTATAGACAGAAAAAGGTTGAAAAAGGAAAACAGAAGATGTAAAGTTTTCTGCTTTTGACCTTTTTGTAACATAAGAAATCGAATTTAGAAAATTAGATTATTATGAAATTCGAACAATAAAGTTGCTTTGTTGGGTTTTGGATGCAAAAATTGGATGAACTACGCTCTTGCTCAGAAAGAGTGTGGGAAATTTTGGATGAAAAAAAAGCATTTTTATTTTCAAAATATTGCATTCATGTAGAACTGCTAGTATATTTAGGATGTGAGCATCATATTTTAAAAGAATTTTTGAAAAACTTGCATACACATAACAGGTACCGCTTAGGCATACATGTATTATTATGTTGTATTTCACTTTGCACAAGTGCACAATGTTTGCAAAAATTGGATGCACACATGATGGATGTATATTATGCGAGGGGTTAATTGATTTTTTACCCTTATCAAATTTCGGGGACGAAATTTCCTAAGGGTGGGAGAATGTAACACCCCGCATTTTGTAACAATTAAATAATGCATATGTATATATACATATGCATAGACATAAACATTTAGAAGAAGAAAAAGATTAATGTAAATAAAATTGTGACACATGCATTAAAAGAAAGATAGGATTGGTTACATGCAGTGTAAATATGTTGCATGCACTGATTTACAGATATTATGCATTAATAGTAAAAGAAAAATGAAAGAAAAATATGCATGCAAAGTGATAAGGTTTCATGCAATGGTTTGAATTAAAGGAGAAATGAGAAAAGAACAATGACCACTATTGTTCTAAGCCTTATTAACAAAGGACTTAGTAGTCAAGTTGATTAGAACATGTCTTTTGCATACAACAGATGCAGAGTTCGATCCCCACCGCCGTCATATTTTTGTTTTAAGGGAACGACTGAAATAACACATGTTCTAAAGAGAAAATATGTGTAAACGTACATATAAGAAAGTGTAGAAAAATATGTGTATATATGTATATGAAAATATATATGTATATATATGTGTAGAAATATATATATATATGTATGTATATACATATACATATATATATACATATACACAAGAGAAAAGATCAAAATAAGGCTGCAATTAAAGAAATATGACAAGAATAAAATAACGGTACAACACCATTTGAATTTTGAAAAAGAAATGTAAGTTGTGCGCATATATATATATATATATATATATATATATATATATATATATATATATATATATATATATATATATACACACAAGTAAAATGGTCATTAGAGGTTTTGTATACATATAAAGACATTATATATAAATATAATTCAAACCAATTCAAAATTGATGGGAAGATAATACATGCGCTAAATTAATGCAATGGATTGATTGAAATAAGGAAAAAGAAAACATGATAAAATGATTGCACTAAATAAAAAGATAAGGCATGTAAAATAAAATAATAAAGGAAGATGTGTATAATTATATATACATAATGTTCGAAATTCAAAAGTAAAAGAATTAATGATGGCAATAGAAGGTAAACAATAAGTGTTAATGGAAAGAGAAAAGTTTAATAAGGAACCATTTATAAGGTTATATATACATATATACAAAATGTGCATGCAAATATAGAGAAAAAAGGAAAATAGGCGCATAATCAATTTAAAAGGGGTAAATCAAGGAATTGACATAATGAATTAATTTAAAGGAGATATATGTGTACATACTTAGAAATATATAAAGATTGTATGCCCATAATAAATAAAGATGAAAAGGAACTAATGTGCATAACGGTAGAAAATTAATATGGTGCCTAATTGGCACATTTAATTGTCATGAAATGACAATACATGCCTTGTTGGATTTATTTTATTGGTCCAATTCAAAAATTATATTGACTTGAAAACTTCCTATTGGCCTTATAACGTGGAGAGAATAGATTTTATCAGGGAAAATAAACGGTCAATGTCAATTTGAGCTTTATATATAAAGGACCCTATAGCTCTTCATTCTCATTTGTCGTTTCTTCACTCTCTTCTTCTTTCTCCATGTAATTTCTGAATAAAACTGTTTATCCTAATATTGGAGCGCTATCCAAATGAATATTAAAAAGAAAATTTATTGTCAACAATGGCAAACTTAGAAAATAAGGCGTTTTCAACTTCAACAGCAATACAAACTCATGGGACTCCATCTGCGAAAGAGATTCTCTTCTAGAATGGCAGATCAATGTGAGTGGATTTAAGTTATATCATTTTTTATAATGGTATATTATCGTTTGACATTCCCCGTTAACATGCAATGTAAATCTGTTAGAAATGTTAATTTGACATGATTACATGTTAAATGATTAAAAAGGAGAAATGTTAACATATGGAAATGTAAACTTGTTAAAAATGTGGAAACGAATATTGTTGTATACATGTAAGTTTTAATTACATGATAATTTTTGATATATTATGTAATTGAAAGCTTAATCGTTAACCTGTGACATATTATACTTGGACCCTTGACTGTAAGAATTGTAATAGTTACATGTTAAATTATTAGAAAGGAATAATTACATGATTTTATGATTACATGTTATGAAAAACATGTAACATGTCAATTAGAAAAGGATTAATGTGAAATTAAGTATGATGTGTAAAGTATATATTATAGTAAAACTTGAAAGAATGAACATGCCTAAATTTACAGTAAATAGAAAATTGTAACCGCACTTAGACACGTGGTTAAATTCAGCTTGTGGTAGAAGTCTGCCCGGAACTGCCCGACCAATCCAGCGTCGACAAGTTGTTAATTTAATGTGAGGATTCTAGTGCGTAAATAAACATGTAACGGTGCTAAGACACGAGCTTAAGTCAACTTGTGGAAGAAGTCTGCCCGGAACCGCCTGGTAAATCTAGCATCCACAAGTGGTAGACTTAATTTGAGAGGTCTAGTACGTAAACATATATATAAATATATGTACATAAATGCATAGAAATAAATGACACTAATTGTGATTAATGGAAATGAATGAAAAATAATTACAACAGTAAAAGAAGTGGAATGAACGGGGAATGATAATAACCTATTATAAGTAAGTTACATTAATTAGAATGTTGTATAATAGGTAGGCTTGTCCTAGGAACAAGTGGAAATTATAATTTAGGTTACTATAAATGATAAAGAAAATGAAATAAGTTATGTAATGAGATAAATTGTACTTAATGGTAAATTAAGAACATAATTTGAAATCTACGGATGAGGACTACATAAGTTATATTTATGGGAAGAGAAACTTATTAGTAAATGAAACACCCCACCTCCATCGAGGTCACTCACAAAGGGAATGTCTTAACATTGGTGGAGGTTTGTAAGTAAAAGCCACAGATAAACTCAAGACAGATATAAATACACATATTTTAAACAGCGGAAACCAACAAACTTTTATTTCATCAATAAGTGTATCAAATAAAAGATTTCCATAATTGTCTCAAAATACTTCCAACATTACAACCTCATAACTGTCTTGATTATTAAAGAAGCATGAAAACATAAATAAATTGACAAAAATCCCCATAGTGATATCCAAAGCCATTAACCGAGCAAGAAATATCCAAATCATACATCTACGTTCTTGGTGCTTGTAAAGAGTCTGACTGAGTTGAGTTGTTTCCTCCCTGTGGACCGGGGGGGAAACGGAAGAAAAGAAGATGAAAAGAAAATAGGGTCAGACATAAAGCTTGAGTAAATCTAGTAACTCTTCAGTATGTGAATAAAAAAAGGGTATGATAGACATAAACTAAAAATAGGAAAGTGTCACCAGCTAAGGAAGTGTCAAATGTACTATCGCACCCATACTATATCTCTGCACCTACTTGAATTTATTCGAACTGGCACCCCACGGTGAGGGTGAAGTGATCCCCATTCTTATTAAAAGATCGGCCCCTACTCGCGTTAACATGTGTCATACGGCCCCCAAGAATTGTAGATACCTATGCTGGTCCCACCATGGGGTGTATCAAGACCCATGGTGGCGGCCCCGACACAAAACTAGAAGGCATAGGTTATACTACTGGTGTCCCCAGTGTCCTGGTTGTCTTCTCCGAAGTGTGTGCACGCCCGCACCCCGTTAGACCTACACTGTGCACCCACCGCCGTCGTTTGACCGCTTACAATCAGCCCAGTAATCGTGCCCTACCCTGCTTAGTTTCAGGGTACCGTTGATACCTAACTTGGGTTACTGCTGAAACGGGTCCCTCGTTACCAAGATTTTCTAGTCAAACATGCTAAGTGGTTAAGTGTCTGTATTTACCTAACCCCACCCATCAATTCTTGTTAACATGTTGAATTTGGTTAAGTGTTATAGTTGACTTAACCCTACCATCTGTCCTTAGCCTCTCAGGAGCCCCAGACCACTCACATTAGACAGGTATTTCTACAGTTACTGGATGTGCCGGTCGGTTCCGGGCAGGTTTACACCGTAGCTCAGTCTAACCTCGGGTCCTTATTGGTCTCAATGCTTAACCACCCACATTGGATAGGTATTGTTGTGACTACTGGACAGCCGGGCGGGTCCGGGCGGGTTTATATCACAACTCAATCCAACCTCGG
Organism: Allium sativum; assembly: GCA_030737875.1. Classification (NCBI taxonomy): domain Eukaryota; kingdom Viridiplantae; phylum Streptophyta; class Magnoliopsida; order Asparagales; family Amaryllidaceae; genus Allium; species Allium sativum. Next base: position 34,894 of record JASFAX010004162.1, read on the forward strand.
GTTAAGTATATCGTGTTTTCTAAATTTTCATATTTGTCTTTATTACTGAATATATGTAAATTTGTCAACAATTAAATATTATGGCCCACATTCAAAGTTTAACATTTTTGGTATAAGAATTTATACCGTTTAAATGCCGCCAATTTTGGCATGTGACAAACATGCCAATTTCATATATTTTTATGTCAAGTTTTCAAATATTCCCAACGTTACCCCGTTTAAACATTAGGCTAACAATCTTAGCCTAATCTTTGTTCGCATAGTTTTTAACATATAATATTAGGCTAAAAACTTAGCCTAATTTAGCGCACACAAATAGGCATAAGTGAATTCATAAACGTAAACGTGACATAGGTGTAAACTTGGCATTTTTGGCATAATCAATATGAACATCATAGGTATGAACTTGAAATTTGGCGATTCAACTAACATATAACATGGGTCATGTGAACTTGCATTCAAATCAAAGTATGACTAAGTAGGTGACATATGAAATGGCATAGTTTAGGCTAATACAAACTTGTGTTTAAACATGTTTAACTTGGCATAATATCAACCACAAAACTAGCATGTTGTATATTCGCAAAAATGTACAAATTTTAACATCTAACCATATAGCCTAATTCAACATGAACTTGCATAGTTTATGAATCCCAAACTTAACATAGATCTAATTAAACTTGCAAATAAACATGAACTTGCATAGTTTATGAAACCCAAACGGTACTTAAGATAGGTCCAATTATACTTGCAAATAAACATAAGAATGATATCATAGGTTTTGGGTCATGTAGGCATAAAAGGTTTCAAATCTAGAACATGTTTTCATAAATTCTAATTTAGACTAAGGGAATATACATAGTCCATGCCATCGACATATATAAAAAGGGATCAATTTCTAGTTTTTGCCACAAACTTGCAAGTGCCATTGTTCTCATATACAATTGTTCAATAGGCTTGCATCAATCAATTTATGCCACAAACATCAATACACAAGTCATGATAGAACCATTACAATACACAGAAATAACACAATTCTATTTTCATTTACATCGAATCACATCACAGTTTTTATTCATATTCTGAAAAGTCACTATACTTACAACGAATGCAGAATCTTGAATTCTGGATTCTGAATTCTGAAACTGAGATGCGCTCCTTTGGGTTGACTAACGTTGCGTTGATTGATTTGATTAATCTTTAATCTTCTTCTTAATTTGATTCGTCTCTTAGGCTTTAGTGTTGGCTTGTCTCTAAGTTTTCTAATTGATGACCACTCCTAGTTTCATTCCAGCAGCATGACGACTTTTGTATTCTATTATTTGTGTGAATTTATGGTTAGACTTGAGTTGTATTTATAGAGTTTCATTCTAATTAGAGCCGTCGATGAAGCTAGAGTGAATCCACACCATCCATCTCAAGAGAAGCCAATAAGAAAGTGACATATAAGCCCTAGTGACTCAGCCAAGCCTCAGAATTCGACTAGACCCTGACCAGGCCAGCCAGGAACTGACCAGCAGGTCATTCTGACCTGGGCGCACTTGGCAGGTGCGTCAGGCTAAAAATGTACTGGCGCACTTCCCAAGTGCGCCAGTTCAACTTTGTTCTGGTGCACTTCCCAAGTGCGCCAGTGCATTCTGACCCGTTTTCTGGTTTTTCTGCCCAACTTCGTTCGTCCATATCTTCTTCATACGATATCCGTTTTACGCAAACTTAGACTCTATCTCAAGCAAAATTTCGAGAAGAACGCAATGGCGTAACCCATTTCCCTTGATTCCATCATTTATAATTAATTATACATTAATTTGTGATGCTTAACGTTATAGAATTCATGGGGTGTTACATTCTCCCCCCTTAAAAGGATTTCGTCCCCGAAATCTTCAAGTTAGGAAGAATGTTTATCCTACCATCCAACAGTCCATCTACTCAACCAACAAACACAGGCATCCACTGTCCTTAAAAGGCTTCTAATGCTTCATGATCATATGCATAGTGTGTGTAAATGTCCTTATCTAATGCAGAAATCAGGCGGTCTACTGATTCAGTTGACCTCCTTAATGCGAATCATGTAAGTGTCATGAATCCATTATGTATGCAAATTTTTCCTACTCATAATTCTACATGAGTGCACAAATATTCATACAAATGCGACGACCATATGACAGCATATCAAGTTTTCAACCATATACAAATAAGAATACATATATGCATATGAGTATGAAGTGATTGAGCCGATCTAAGACCTAGGTTGTGTGTGTATATGCATCCACGAGCAACCACTAGCAACCACTTGCAGCCATCAACCATAACAAGTTTCGAATACATGTTTACATCCAAAGGGGTTTCTACCTAAAGATAAAGGATAATATCAAGGAGATATACCTAAAAAGATAGATACGAGCACAAATTAAGAAAAAGAGAGGTCAAAGATGTACCCTAAAAAAGAAGAGGGTAGGCAGCGCGTATTCTGTCCCCAGTTTCCCAAGTCGCGTCTTCCTCGGCGTCACTCCACTGAACTTTAACGAGTTTGACTTCGCGGTTGCGTAGCTTTTTCACTTCAGCTCCTATGATGCGGGTTGGAACTCTCCTCACAGTTGCTTCATGTTCCACTTCGGCTTCTTCTAGAATGCTTGGCTCCACCACTTCCATTGATTCATGTAGACATTTCCAGAGATGAGAAACGTGAAAGACGTTGTGAATTCCAACCAATCTCTCAGGCAGATCTACTCTATAAGCCATTTTCCCAATCTTCTCGATGATAGGGAACGGTCCTACAAATCTTGGTACTAGCTTTCCTGCGGATCCAAAGCGAACGACGTTCCTTAAAGGTGATTCCTTAAGGAAAACCCTGTCCCCAACCTCAAACTCAAGGTCGGTCCTTCTTTTGTCGGCGTAGGATTTCTGTCTGTCTTGGGCTGTCTTCATTCTCCTACGTATTAAGTCCACTTTCTACGAAGTTTCTCGAATCATGTCTGGCCCAAGTATAAGCTTATCTGTTGACTCCCACCAAAAAGTTGGTGATTTGCATAGTCTTCCATACAAGGCTTCGAAGGGTGCCATGCCGATGGTAGCTTGGTAGCTGTTGTTGTAGGAAAATTCCACTAAAGGAAGGTGATCCTCCCACGTCCCTCCAAAGCCAAGAACACAAAGTCTTAAAAGATCCTCTAAAACTCTATTCACCCTTCCCATCTGGCCATCTGTTTGGGGGTGATAGGCCATGCTCAAACATAGCTGTGTGCCTACAGCTTCTTGCAGACTCGGCCAAAACTCACTAGTGAAAATAGGGTCTCGGTCACTAACAATGCTGGAGGGTATCCCATGAAGCCGAACTATTTCCTTGAGATAAAGAGATGCAAGAGATGCGGCAGTCCTTCTACTCTTGATAGGTATAAAGTGGGCTTTTTCAGTAAGCCTATCCACTATTACTCAAATGCTAGTGTTGCCTCTTCTCGACCTAGGCAGCCCATCAATGAAGTCCATTGAAATGCTATCCCACATCCACTGTGGGACCCCTTGAGGGTGAAGTAGTCCTCCAGGTTTCTTCTGTTCCGCCTTGACCCGTTGGCAGGTCATGCACTTGGAAATGAAATCTTCCACGTCTTGCTTCTACCACTCCAAAAAAAAGTCCTTTTTATATCCTTGTACATCTTATCACCGCCAGGGTGTATAGTCATCTTGGAATGATGCGCTTCCTCGAGAACCTTCTTTGTCAACTCTCTTGCTTGTGGGATGCATAATCTTCCATCTCGCCTCAGCCAACCCTTATCATCGATGGCGTATCTACTGAGGTGACTAGAAGTCTCACCCCTAATAAGTTTATCAATCACATCAACAAACTGAGGGTCTTCACGTTGTGCAGCCCCTATTGAGTCCAAGAGAGTAGGGCGTACTTCGAGAGATGCTAACAAACCCGGTACAAAATCCGAGGAGGGCCTAAAGTTAAAACTGGCTATATACTCCAAGTTTTGCCTTTCCACAAAGAGAGGGCTTAGGGTCAGTTTCTTTCGGCTCAACGCGTCTGCTACTACGTTGCCTTTGCCGGCAGTATAGGAAATTTCAAAATCATATGAGGCAAGAAACTCCATCCATCTTTGCTGCCTCAAGTTAAGATCCTTCTGCAAGAAGAGATATTTCAACGATTTATGGTCAGTGTATAATTCAAACTTCTCACCTAGGAGATAATGGCGCCAATACTTAAGTGCAAATACGATGGTGGCCAACTCAAGATCGTGGGTTGGGTAGTTCTTTTCATGAACCTTCAATTGTCTTCCGCCATAAGCTGCTACCCTTCCTTCTTGCATTAGAATAGCGCCAAGCCCCGTTCCACATGAATCCGTGTATACTATGAACATTTTGTTTTCGTCAGGCAGAGTTAGAACTGGGCTGTTGTAAGAGCCCTTTTTAATCGTTGGAAAGAAAACTCGCAGTCCAAATCCCAAGTGAACGCCAGATTCTTCTTTGTTAGCCTTGTGAGTGGAGCTGAGATTTTCGTGAAATCCCTAATAAACTTTCGGTAAAAACCGGCCAGCCCAAGAAAGCTTCAAACTTCGGTTGCATTCCTTGGTGTCTTCCAATCTTACACTGCCACCACTTTCGCGGGATCCACAGCCAACCCATCTTTAAACACTATATTCCCAAGAAACCTTACTTCTTTTCTCCAGAAGTGACACTTGGAGAATTTGGCTTTTAGTTGATGTGCACGGAGAGTATCCATGATTCCTTTCAGATGATGAGCATGTTCTTCCTCATTCTTTGAGAAAATTAAGATATTATCTACGAAGACGACCACAAATTTGTTGAGGAATTCTCTGAACACCCTGCTCATTAGGCCTACGAAATAAGCGGGTGCATTTGTCAAGCCGAAAGGCATGACTAGCCACTCGAAGAAACCGTCTGGGGTTCTGAACGCTGTCTTATCAATGCTGTCTTCAGGTATTCTTCGTTGATGGAACCCATTTGCCAGATCAAGTTAGGAGAAGACCGTCGCACCTACAAGCTGATCAAACAAATCGTCGATTCGGGGAAGAGGGTGCCTATTTTTCTTGGTCAATTTGTTTAACTCCCTATATTCGACGCAAAGGCATAGCGAACCGTTTGCTTTGGTTGCGAACACCACTGGAGCACCCCATTCCGAAATGCTCCGTCTAATGAACCCCTTTTCGAGAAGTTCTTTAACCTGCTTACTGAGCTCCTTTCTCTCCTTTGGAGCCATGTGTCTGACAGGTAAAGCTACAGGCTTTGCGTTATCCACAAGATATATGCGGAAGTCTATTTCCCGCCTCGGAGGTAAGCCTTTCACCTCCTCAAAGA